>JAWPHD010009374.1:0-104566 GCA_037043455.1 Cyrtodaria siliqua | reverse complement strand
CTCTGTAATTCCTTCATGCAACTTCACTAGTCAAAAACTGGCATAATTGTGTGATAATAGGCAACTTATGCTATAGCAGGATCTAAGACGTGTTGTTATGCTGGGTCTCGGTTTTCGATTCTGCATCTTTTTACCGAATTATGGACCTTTGTTTTACGTAGATATTTTTTCACATTAAAAACTTGACTAATATTTTAGACATTTATTATTCTTGATTTTGCCTAGTCTCATCAAAAGAGCGAGGGTATTCATCACCTTCAGTGATAGTTATAGTTTCGCTTACTAACTCGTGGTGAGATAGTCAAACGTTCAAAGTGATTATCATATTCTTTAGGTAAGATCGCTAATTACTCTAAGTATATTATATATTGACACACTATATTCAAGTGTATGTACCGCCAATGAAACTAATTCGTATACTTTAAAGACGTTATTAACCTCTTAACAATTAGTATTCATCGTATATATATATCTCTTCTATTTCCGCAGATTTCGGAATGGTTAAGTTTCGTGGTGCCCACCTCACCATATATGACAGGAAGACACATCCGTAATCATAGTACTAGTCAAATTTGGTCGCCAGGGATAGAGACGACAAACACTCAGAGGTAATTTAACCTTAGTTGAAAAATAGTGTAGTATTTTTATTTACATTTCGTTAAAGAAAGAGATGATTTCCATTTCATCTGATGCTACTCCATTTCATCTTCCAAATAATGCATACAGTTTGTTCAACGACTATCTCGTATGTATTGTAAGGAAACGACGGTTTCTTCTCTTGTATTGACAGACTGTCTCGTATATATTGTGAGGAAACGGCGTTTTCTCCTCTTGTATTGACAGATTTATGTTTTTTTAAAGCTTCCGCTATGAACCGTTATTTTCGTTTTAGTTCGGTAAGCCTATGCAAGATAGTGAGGTCACACGGACAAAATATCTTACACTGTTTTGAATTTCTGAATTACAACAGAAAAAAACACAAACAAAAAAAGGTCGAGATAAATCTAGTGTGTCGAAAATGATATATGGAAATTGAATAAAATCGTACAACTAGAGAAAAACGTGTCTAGATAACGTACCATGCAGCTGAAGTTTCATTTGGAAACAGTAAGATATGGTTAAAATAAACTACTATATAATTAGTATATCAAAATTTGTAAATATTTCTTAAATTATTAAAAAAATATCTATGATTCTATGAGTTCTTAATGCACAAAATATATACAATATCTCCATACAATTGTTTTAAATTACCCCCACCCAATTTATGTCTGAGTGATGCATTATTTTTCTTAAAATTAAACTGCCTATACATGTTAAGAAGGTTTATACAAACGTGAACAATAATTCTACATAACCGGTATATAATTTGGAGAATTTAAGCACATTTCACCCTTGAAATGTGTTGAAATTAATGAACAATGGAGGCCATACATGCTTCTTGTATGTTTATTCACCTGTACAGATACAACGGATGTTCGAATGAGTAATGATTTGTCCAGTGTAGCAGGTTTTGCGTTCTGGGTTTACATAAACGTTGAATAGTCCGTTTGTGCGTGGTATCTAAATGTGTGTCTTCCCCTGCTATCAAAGTAGATTTGTTGACCGACAAGGCTAATGCTGTTTTGACTGAATGAGCAGGTTCATAAATTGTTTAGATTCCAATTGTTGACAGACGATGACATGTAAGATACACTCTGGATAATATTCTTAAAGGAAGGTTGCTAACAGGGAGTGCAAGCCCTCTCAGGTCAAAAGAACTGTATGACAAACGCTGCAAACTTCCTTATTCTTATATACAATTACTGATGTGCGCATTTTCGGGTCTTTGTTATTTTAACTTAAAGGGATACAGTTTAACCAGCGGAATGTTAAGGAAACAATACAGTTTGGATTATAATCTTTATTGCATATCAAATAGGTAAAAACATTACGTGGTCCGAGTATTAACTTTCATACCCCATCCAACACCTTCTCCAACAAGCTAAAACGGGGTTGGCTGGGGTATGAAATAAAACCATAATTTCGGCTTAAAAAGTTTGAATATTGTAAAATTAAAAGACTTAATAGGTAATTTTACACAGGTTATCTCATAGTTTTCAGTAAAAAGTGTTTTAAACATGTTTTATTGTCGAATCATCCGTTATAAAATTCTCTGATGCAGCTTTCAAGACTGCCATTTTTTTTTGTCCGTATCATAATGATTATATTCATGTAAAGAGATCTAATCCTTTTCTCACCAAATTTATACATCATGTCCTAGTTTGTGTCACACGGGTAGAAAACAAATCTCACACATCTTAATACAGGGTATGTCAACGCGTTTTACCGATCATATGAATTTTTCCGACATCACGTTATTCTAACAAAATTACACCAGGCCACACTCAGCTAGAGTTACAATTGTCGTTATTTTGCCGGAATAGCGTGACGTCGGGATGATTTCCAAGGAATGGTAAAATAGTTCGACATATCCGCTACTAATATGTGTGAATTTTGTTTTCTATCCGTGCCACTTTAACTGAACACTATGCACCATGCTTAGGAATTTTGAGACAATCCATGTTTGCAATTGTTAATTAATATCCTTCAATTTCAAAATATGCACTTATTATTATATAATTACTTTAGCAATACAATTTAACACCCGCATAACCTACTGGTGCGTTTTCACTGACCGTCAGTATACATGTGGTAGTATTCTTCTGTGTAACCTTCAAACACAGCGATTGACCATTTTCCATGCTTAGTAGAATCTAAAATATAATTTTGTTCGTTTATATATAATTAAATTATGTCTTAATTTGTTGGTCCTATAAGGCAATATCATGCGTTAAAAGGACACAACACTAGCATTAGATACGTCCTCTCGTGTAAACATGTCCTAATTTTTCCTGAAAGTTTTTCATAACTCCTTCAGAATCAAAAAGAGCAGGAGTGGTGTTCACAAAGCAAATCAAAACATGCTTGATCGTTCATTATACTTTAGCAGATCTTATGCAACTGAAATAAGAATTTAAAACAAACACCGTGAGTCCAGGTTGACAGTCTCAATTTGAAAAGTCTCCCCGTGCTACGTCTTAGTAGTTTTATTTTTACTGAGTTGTTGGGGTCATCGAGGGCAATAGAGGTGGTGGCGTTGACGTAGGATATCACGTAAGCCGGTGTCAATGGGCGTGAGAGACGTTTCCCTTGCATTACTTCTCATAAACGGATTCAGTAAGACCGAGTCAGCTACTGTATTCTCTTGTGTTTTTTTGGGTTTTTTCCAAAGAATCTCCCTTTTAAGTATTTATTAACATTCACACTATCTTTCGTTTAGTGCAGTGTGTCGACTGTAAAAAGGTCTGTCCTTGCCGCGAATTGGTTGTTTGTGGCTTTAATGTAGACTATACCCCAAGCCGGTACTAGAGGGCGGGATAGGTGTTGTTTCATACATTACCTCTCATGAACAGACTCAATAACACTGAGTCTGTTGCTTTATTCTCTTAGTGTTTTGTTTGTTGTGTCCTGCTCTTTATTCTCTTAGTGTTTTGTTTGCTGTGTCTAGATCTTTATTCTCTTAGTGTTTTGTTTACTGTGTCCAGATCTTTATTCTCTTAGTGTTTTGTTTGCTGTGTCCAGATCTTTATTCTCTTAGTGTTTTGTTTGTTGTGTCCAGATCTTTATTCTCGTAGTGTTTTGTTTGTTGTGTCCAGATCTTTATTCTCTTAGTGTTTAATTTGTTGTGTCCAGATCTTTATTCTCTTAGTGTTTTGTTTAATGTGTCAAGATCTTTATTCTCTCAGTGTTTTGTTTGTTGTGTCCAGATCTTTATTCTCGTAGTGTTTTGTTTGTTATTTCCAGATCTTTATTCTCTTAGTGTTTTGTTTGTTGTGTCCAGATCTTTATTCTCTTAGTGTTTTGTTTGTTGTGTCCAGATCTTTATTCTCTTAGTGTTTTGTTTGTTGTGTCCAGATCTTTATTCTCTTAGTGTTTTGTTTGTTGTGTCCAGATCTTTATTCTCTTAGTGTTTTGTTTGTTGTGTCCAGATCTTTATTCTCGTAGTGTTTTGTTTGTTGTGTCCAGATCTTTATTCTCTTAGTGTTTTGTTTGTTGTGTCCAGATCTTTATTCTCTTAGTGTTTTGTTTGTTGTGTCCAGATCTTTATTCTCTTAGTTTTTTGTTTGTTGTGTCCAGATCTTTTTTCTCTTAGTGTTTTGTTTGTTGTGTCCATATCGTTATTCTCTTAGTGTTTTGTTTGTTGTGTCCAGATCTTTATTCTCATAGTGTTTTGGTTTTTGTGTCCAGATATTTATTCTCTTAGTGTTTTGTTTGTTGTGTCCAGATCTTTATGCTCTTAGTGTTTTATTTGTTGTGTCCAGATCTTTATTCTCATAGTGTTTTGGTTTTTGTGTCCAGATATTTATTCTCTTAGTGTTTTGTTTGTTGTGTCCAGATGATCACCCATTTCAGTAATGTCAGTACTTATTGTGACACAATTCAGAAATGTCCAGATCATAAATTTGACTGCACATCCATTTGCATGCGCATTATCTTGGTAGACAAACTCATTTTTCGTTAAACCGGTGTCATATAATATTTTGACCCCCCTAAAATATGACCCGCGGGTCATTTTATCATATAATAAAATGACCCGCGGGTCATTTTACCGCTATTATAAAATGACCCGCCCCATTATAAAGTGACCCCCACCCAAAATTTTCATGTTTACCCCTTTTTAATGGACCTATTGGAAGTTTTATGCATAACAGACTGTATGGAAATCAAAATTAATGTCAACAATGAATAAGGGTAAATTTGAAAAAAATTATAGGAGAGGGGGGTCATTTTATTATGGCCATGATAAAGTGACTCCCTATCATTTATAATTTTATTTTTTTTATTATAACTTGCTGATAACATATAATTTTTAATTCTTAACACTTTATGGACTTAATAATGATAAGGAGGTTGAAGGGGGGGTCATTTTATTATGGCCATAATAAAGTGACCCCCCATCCCTTCTGCTTTATTTATTATGATTTGCTGGTAACACTAACTGTTTTATTCCAGAAGTCCCCCCCCCCCCCCCCCCCCCCTCCCCCACCATGATATTTTTTTTAATATTTTGCTGGTAACATATAATTTATAAATCCATAACACTATTATGGACTTAATAATGATAAAATGTACATTCAAATTAATTGGATTAAAAGTTATGGAGGTTGGGGGGGGGGGGGGGTCATTTTATTATGCCCATGATAAAGTGACCCGCATCCCTTCTGTTTAATTTTTTATGATTTGCTGGGAACACTAATTTTTTTATTCCAAAAGTCTATATTGAATTAATAAGGATAAATATTACATTGAAATAAGGAAGGATTAAAAATTAAGAGATTGAGGGGGGGGGGGGGTCATTTTATTATAGCCATTATAAAGTGACCCCCCTCCCCCACCCCCCCCCCACCCCCACACACACATTGTTTTTAAGTTCATCGTCTTATTTTTTTTATATTAAAATAATTCAGTGTTATCACTAAAATTTAATTGCAAATATACATTAAAAATGTGACAAGATGAAAAATAGAGGGGGGTCACTTTGTTATGGCCATAATAAGATGACCCCCCCCACACACACACACACACACACACACACACACACACACACACACTCTTTTTTTATTATTAAAATAATTCAGTGTTGACACTAAAGTTTAATTCCTTAAAGTATATTATGTACTTATTTATTATAATTTTTACATTGAGATAAGATGAGATGAAAAAAATAGAAGGGAGGGGGTCATTTTATTATGGCCATAATAAAAAAGGCCCCCCCCCCCCCCCCCCCCTTCAACCTCCTTAACTTGTAATCCATATTATTTAAATGTATTTTTTATCATTATTAAGTCCATAAAGTGTTAAGAATTAAAAATTATATGTTATCAGCAAGTTATAATAAAAAAAATATATTATAAATGATAGGGAGTCACTTTATCATGGCCATAATAAAATGACCCCCCTCTCCTATAATTTTTTTCAAATTTACCCTTATTCATTGTTGACATTAATTTTGATTTCCATACAGTCTGTTATGCATAAAACTTCCAATAGGTCCATTAAAAAGGGGTAAACATGAAAAAAAATTATTATGGCCATAATAAAGTGACCCACCACACACACTTTTTTTAATTTCATCATTATTTTCTGGTTACCCTATATTTTTGTTTCCTCAAGTCTATTGTGCAATGAAAGATTGCAAATACTACATTATAAAAGCAAATAAGATGAAAAGATAAGGGGGGTCATTTTATAATGGGGCGGGTCATTTTATAATAGCGATGAAATGACCCGCGGGTCGTTTTATCGCGCGGGTCATTATATTATACGACACCGGTAGCTATTTTGCCATGTAAACAAGATCTTTCATACGCTATTTACTGCAAATACAACTGGTACCAGCTGTGTTTTGTAGCTCAAATCTCGGGCAAGATGCCTTCAATACCGAACACTTGCAAGGTATACTTTATAAAATACATTTGGCAATTCAATAACATGGTAAATCTCACTGGACATGAAGCGTTAATTTATTCTGTGCAGTATTCGGCAACATTTGCATCACATATGATGATCTTCTTTTAACTTCTATCAAATGTGATCCAAAATGTCCATCACAGTATTCTCACACTTATTTAAAGCAGCACTTTTCATATAAACACACGGAAATATTATCAGAAAATGAACTGTAGTTCTTTTTGTGGTAAAGGCAGACCATCCCAGTTTTCCTTGGTATAATCAATACAATATACTTTCCGCCATCCTTAGAAATCTGCACTTTCTCACTTGACAAGTAGAGCTCCCAGTAAGATTCGAACCCGCAGCGGTGATAGACTAAAAAGTTTTAGACGTCTTTACTATCACAACCACAGAGGTAACACAACTGTAAATATTGCGGTCCCGGCGATGTTTACAAACAACAAATCATATCATTACACACAACTTTCTTAAAACATACTTATTTGGGTCTATGCACCACATGTTTACATGTATACATTTCATTGAATAAAAATCAGGCAATCATTTGCTTAATATGATCAATATATGATTTACTTAGGGACAGTGTTCCTTTAAAGACGTGTTCAAAATCTGACCAAATAACGATGAAAAATATATGTTTTTTTTAGCATATCAAATATGGGTACTATTGTCTTCATTTATGTTAGAGTTATTGCCCTTAGTAGTTTTATACTTATAATTATTGTCCGGAGCATAACATTAAAACTATGAATGAGACTGAAATGAAACTTCAAACAATGATAAAGGGTAATGAGAATAAGTGCAGAACTTAAGAACCATAACACGATTAGTTTCTCGCAAGAATCGAGTGGTTGGATTGAGAAAGACTAGTACATAGCTATTAATCTGAAATAAATCTTGATTATTAAGGTGAATGTTTTCTCACATCACAGGCTACAAAGCGACCTAATAATGATGATGATGATGATGATGATGATGGTTGGATGGATGATGGATGGATGAATGATGATGATGATGATGAGGGAGGGATGGATAATGATTGATGGATCATGATGGATGGATGATAATGGATGGATGATGGATGGATGATGATAGATGGATGATGATGATGGATGGATGATAAATGGATGATGGATGGATGATGATGATAGATGGATGATGATGATGATGGGTAATGGATGGATGATGATGGATGATGATGATGATGGATGGATTAATGATGATGATAGAGGGATTGATGGATAATGATTGATGGATGATGATGGATGGACAATGATGGATGGATGATAATGATGGATGGATGATGAATGAATGGATGGATGATGATGGATGGATGACGATGATGGATAATGGATGGATGATGATGGATGAATGATATGACGGATGGATGGTGATGGATAGATGATGGATGGATGATGGAAGATGATGGTGGATGGATGTTGATGAGGATAACACACACACACTGGTTTACAATCTTAATTGTAATTTGAGTTATTGAATTGCCTTATCAATTTTATATTTATAATTATTGACTAGAGCATAAATCAAAACCTACAAATGGGACTGCAATGAAATTTCACACAATAATAGAGGGCAACGCGAACAAGAACAGAAACAACATAACTATATCTTCATCCAAATTACCTAGAATTATTTCCTTGGTAATTGTATACTTATACTTCTTGTCCGGAGTATGATCGAAAACGATAAAAAGCAATGAGAGGGTGTACAGAGCATAATAACCATAGCTCTGGCTTCATTTAAATTATATAGCCCTTTGTAATACAAAGTACCCCATTCGGGAAGCATCCATCGGTTCTACCGATTCTAGTAACTTTAAATGTGTTGTCGCTGGTTCTCTTCCCATCCATCATCGTCATCGTACATCCTCCATCCATTATCCATCATTCATCAATCATCATCCTCCGTCATCATCATTAATCCATCATCATCCATCATTCATTATCCATCATCATCCATCCATCATCCTGCCATCATCATCCATCATCATCCATACATCATAATCCATCCATCATTCATACATTATCATCAATCCGTCATCATCCATCCATCCATCATCCATCCATCATCGATCATCATCATCATCCATCCATCATCATCCATCCGTCATCATCATTCATCCATCATCTTCCACCATCAATATTCATCATCCATCTATCTTCATGCATGCATCATCATCCATCATCAACATCCATCCACCATCATCTTCCATCAACCATCCATCATTCATCCATCACCATCCATCCGTCATATCATTCATCCATCATCATCCATCATCATCCATCCATTATCCATCATCATCATCTATCCATCATCATCCATCAATCCATCATCCATTCATCATCCGTCCATCATTATCATCCATCCACCATCGTCCATTCATCATCATCCATCAATCCCTCCATCATCACCATTAATCCATCCATCATCATCATCATCCATCATCATCCATCCATCATATATCCATCACCATCCATCCATCATCATCATTCATCCATCATCCATTCATCATCCATTCATCCATCATCATCCATCCATCATCATCCATCCATCATCTATCCATAATCATCCATCCATCATCATCCATCAATCATTATCCATCCCTCCATCATCATTATCATTCATTCATCCATCATCCATCCATCATCCATCCATCCATCATCCATCATCATCATCATCATCATCACTATTAGGTCGCTTTGTAGCCTGTGATGTGAGAAAATAATAATCAAGAATTAGTTCAGATAGCTATGTACTAGTCGATCTCAATCCAACCACTCGATTCTTGCGAGAAACTAATCAAATTTCTAAGAATGGAATACACATCTAGAAACAAATGTTAATTAATTTTACAAATCCATACACAAATAAATCATACTGAGCATTTACCAAATTCAATTGTTCTATGTCCAATAATCAATCATTTAAGTTAAGTTTTAACGCTATAGAACTAAACATACGCCTCAATGTTAGGTTATTTTTTTTCCTGCATGTAATTAAATGTTTTCAATTTATCAGAAAAAGCAAAAATAGCGACCGTCCCTCACTTTGAATTTTTCGAAACAAGACAATCGAAGGTTTTGTACATAGACTATGCTCTTAAAATGAGAGAAAACGACTAATAGAGAGCTTACATGTTGCATTTAAATATCCTTGCACACACATACACACACACACACACTGGTCGAGATGGCATTATAATTATTAACAAATAACATGAAAACAACATGAAGTACAGGTACAATTAAACGACACCTACCTTTGGCATACGTTCTCGTCCGCCATCTTGTCAAAACTACACTGTGTTTAAAACAATCGACACCGTGTTTCGATTTATCGATCTCGACACTGAAATAGGAATGGATGTGTTAGCTCCATCAACCATTTACGATGAACTCTGCTCAGAACCTTAAAAACCAGCAGAACTGCATAGTTCTGCAAATTATGTTGCAGGCATTCCTTTTATACCAGAGCCGTGATCATTGCTGTCACTGTATTATTATATACAATTAAATCAAACTCTCGGCGCTATCATAGTTTGAACGGAATCTGCGTGGCTTATCAAGAGAAAACTGTTGTAGATAACTAAAATACGCCCTCACAGGAATATGTAATTGTTTTAACCGTAGGGAAAACAGCAAAGCTTTTACAGTCAATGATATTCCACTTATGTAACTAAGTACATGCAACTTGCAAATATTGAATTGCATAAACCATCCACTGCGTAGAGCATGCATAATATGACATCAGTATATTACCATTAATACCCCAGACGTCTTACGGTGACATAGTGCTGCATCATGAAGATCCTACTTTTAGGAATTTGTTTCAGACACACGTGCAAATAACCTAGTATACTAATGAAACAAACTGATCACAATCAAACCACTAAACATACCATAAATAAAACCATAGTCCAGTGTCCAGTCTAATAAGCCATTATGTGGTCCCGCCTTAATTCCATTAAGCGATGAGAAAAACTTATATTAGCAGGATTTTATAACGAATATCTCGTCAAAAAAAAACAACTTTTAAAAACGTGTTTGCTGAAACAAATGCGATAACTTGTTTAAAATTACCTATTAAATGTTTAAATCTTACAATGTGCAATACTTTTTAGACACAATTAAGCGTTTTTTTCATACCCCAGCCAACCCCGTCTTTGCTTCTTGGAGATGGGATTGGATGGGGTATGAAAATTAAGACTCGGACCACGTAATGCGGACGCATAAACGTATGGTGGACTAAGGCTAGAAAGTAATGTAATCTAAAGGCAATAGCAGCACCGTAAAATATATAGATTCCTGATATCTTAAATGTGTCTATACATGGGCGTACGTTTTTTAAGTTTATATAGACAAAAAACTGTTTTCTCCTCGTGATTCACTCATCATTATTACATAACCATAGCAATGTATTTCGTATTGTTATATTTGTATATAAACAGCAGGTATTGAGTCAACTAATTAAGCGATACAGCTCGTCTGCTTATACTATGCCTGCACTTTCTTCTTACATTTGGAGGCTAGTCCAAGCCACAATAACATATTTCTTCTTACATTTGGAGGCTATTCCAAGCCACAATAACATATTTGTTCGGCTTTGAATAATTGTAGACTTATCAAAATATGAAAACAAATTAAATGCATTGATACCTTTCCAGATAGAGTCGAATTTAAATAATCCTAATGTCGCGCAATATTAATACGCAAAAGAGTTCGTGCATGTATCACAATACAAATCTAATAGCCTATAGTATAACGAAGTTAATTCTATATACTCGGGGGTTGAATTTACAAATAGTGTAATGAAGTTAAGTCCGGTGATGAATATACATGTATGAATTAGTATAACGAAGTTCCATGTATAAAGTCCGGTGATGAATATGCATTTAGATATTATGGTAATGAAATTATATGTATATACTCTGGTGATGATACATATATCAAGTTTTGTAATGAAGTATATCAAGTTTTGTAATTCTCTGTTGATGAATTTACATACATGCATTATTGTAAAGAAGTTACATGTATATACTCCGATGATGAATTTACATATATAAATTATTGTAATGAAGTTACATGTATATACTCTGGTGATGACTTTACATACATCAATTATTGTAATGAAGTTACATGTATATATTCCGATGAAAAATTTTAAATTATTATTATTTTTATTATTGTTATTATTATTATTATTATTTCAGCCCGATACAATAATTCACCGGAAATGGATCCAGTACCAGAGTATTACCCTGTCCTGTCCGTTCGTCTGTCCCAAGTCATGGACGAGATTGGCATGAATCAGCACATAGTCATGAAGAGACGACAATCGTATCTTAGAATGGAAACGATGGAAACAATAAGGTATAATGAAATTGCTCTGAATGTATCTCAATACTATTTTGGAAGCCAATCAGAAGGCACAACCACACCCGGTCTAATATCTGATATAGACCAGCTAATATGTAATGATTGCGTCAATGTTATCCAGGACTGGTCCGAGTGGCAGCAGGGTAAGGTGAATCGACTGATGATCCAGGACGAGACTACGGCGCCCGGATACTGTAGACTACAGGGACTGAGATCAGACGTACCATTACCTATAGAAGACTTACGGACTAACTATGCCGTGAATGACACTAGTAACCGTGTTATCTTGAAGAATACATGTATACACGGAAATACCTCAGAAACAGTAATATCTGGTCCAGCTAGATCACAGAAGAATAGGCATGGTCCAGCAAACACTGTTGTATTAACTGAATTTAAAGACAGTGATACAGTTCATGCATTCCGATGTAAATCATGGCCACGTGTGGCACGTCCTTGGTTTTCAAGAAATAGACAGAATCATTGGCCGACACGTGATTCTCTTCGTATGGCAGAAGAAAGTGGATGTTTCCTCGTACCAGTGGGACATCGTCTAAGTGATGATGAGTGTGCTGAATGGAGAATATCGCCTTCATTAGCGGAACGTGCCTTGATGTTCAGTATAAATATGACACAAATAAAGTGTTATGTTCTACTGAAAATGATTGTTAAATCGTTCATATCCCCTCGTTTCAGTGAAACTATTTCAAGTTTTCATTGTAAAACAGCTTTATTTTGGTGTATGGAGAATACAACAAATGACTTCTGGAAAGACGAAAATCTAATAACATGCATTATGCACTGCCTATACAAATTACTGAAATGGATTAAATTAAATTATTGTCCGCAATTTATGATTCCTGAAGAAAACATGTTTGCTGGCAAATTAAATCCACATAAAAGACACACATTGATTGAAATATTCCAGGAAATACTTTTTAGCAAAGGACAATTTCTGCTAGCCATAGCCATTGATGACGTTGGACAGAGACTTGCAGCAATATGCACCATGCTTGTCAGAAACATGCCTCATTTTGACTCTCCCGTATACATTCATTCACGTATAGTTGGCGATATAGCAATAAACGAAAATGTAAGTGTCAGTTCCATCTTGAGAACTATTTTAGAAGAAATATCTAGTAATGATTATTATAACATGTATATGATGATCCGTAGATTGTGGTTGGGTACTACTATGGAGCAACAAGCCGCCAGACTACTAGTACCTTTCCTGTGTACAACGCTTGGGACAATAATGGCTTCCGTGAGTATGCATCAGGGGAACGATATACCACGTCCGGCATTTGACTGGTTCACGTATGGCATGGAATCTGATGTGGCATCAAGTCGACTTAAGTTCGCGTCTTTCTTGTATTGTACGGGCCATTTATGTAACGCAGAGCTTGTTTTACAAGACATAGACAGGAGATACGATATGCAGTCAACATTACCTGTATGTAGCTGTTACGCTTATAAAATCGACTGTATTAAATTCGAGTTTGGTGTTAAAGTATTACCCAACGAATCAGTATATACGGAGCATGTGGCATTCTGTGTAAGATTCCTACGTAACGAGATGTTCTGTGTTCCACCTGCGTTGCAGTACGAGATGTTCAGATATATCGGTGACGATGTACAATATAGAGACATTGAGGATGACTGGATGGACTGGGCCGTAGTGGACTCTCTGCCATACCTGTACTATTTACAGTACATGACATACAGACAGATGGGGAGACATGACAGCAAGTATCAAGCTATGAATAATCTGTCTTGGAGCATCGCGCACGAGATGCATCTTGGACACACGGAAACAGCGTGGAATTTACTTGGCACGTGCATGGAGCTCGAACATCGTGTGGAAGAAGCCTTTATTTGCTATAGAAGGTCACTGGAGATTAGACCCAGGAACAACGCAGCAAACTGGCATATGGTGCGCCTAATGTCACAAATTGTACAGAACAATCACCCTGTGCAATAAGACACTACTAAATAATGACTATAATATAATGCGTGATGCCTTCCTCTATAATAATGATATACTGACACTGACAACGCGCATATACATACATAAAATATGTTAAAAATAAATACATATACTCTGATTCATTATGTTAGTCGATCCACACACAAAATAAACATGTTCTCAATACAGCCGCATGATATTATAAATTCAAATGGCTCATACATCAGTTATAGCACCTGCACATAGATTGAGTAGGATCCGATAAACGTCACAACTAATTACAGGACAGTATGATGCAGCAGTGTTCTTCGGCGATCAGTTGGAAACAAGAAAACAAACAAGAGATAAAAAGTACTTATTTTCTGCATGGGAGGTAATATAAGGTGCAAAACTACCCATGCCCCGTAGCACCAGTTTAAGAGGTATTTTACTTTAAAGCCACAAAAGTTGGTCTCGAAGACCCATTAAAGACCTATTTCCCAATGCTAAATGGTCACGCTAAATGTGGCCATGGGATACGGATGCTCCCAATGAAAACTATCAGCGAAACCCGTAACATTTGACGAAAAAAGGGCCGTAACTCCGGTAATACAAGGTCGTTTTTGACGCGGAATTGATATGCATATCTTGACATAATAAGTAAGATTCAAAAAGTATCTAAGCAATCATTTGAAAACCGGAGGAGAAGGTTAATACAATTTCGATTTTGATGGCGAATCAGTATGCACATCTTGACATCACTGGATCCTGTGAAATTTTTAAACAATCAGTTGAAAGCTGTTGGAGGAAATATATACACAATATATTAAAACGTAAATGTTGACGAAAAAGGACCGTAACTCCGGTAATACAATGTTGATGTTGATACCGAATCGGTATGCACAGGTAAGCACCCTGTGAAGCTTGGCATCACAGGATCCTGTGATTTTGTTAAACGATCAGTTGAAACTGTTGGGGGAAATAGATACACAATATATTTAAACGTAAAATTTGACGGAAAAAGGGCCATAACTCCGGTAATACATCATTGATTTTGACACCGAATCGATATGCACATCTTGAAATCATAGGTAAGCATCTTTTAAAGTTTGAAAGCAATCGGTTGAAAACTGTGGGAGAAGATAGACACACAATATATTTTAACGTAAAATATTATGAAAAAGGGCCATAACTCCGTTTTTCGACGCCTTATAGATATGCACATCTTGACAACATAGATAAACATTCCGTAGTTTCGAAACAATCTCTTGAAATATGTTGGAGGAGATAGAAACACACATTTTTCGGAATGGAAGGACGGACGAACGGACGGACATAGCTAAAGCTGTATACACCCTCACCTTACTTATTTACTGCTTATACGCTACATGACCGATTAGCTCAGGGATATAAATTGACGCCCGATGAAAGGATGTTCTACGGTGGCCCGTTTAGGACACACACTTTTTATTTTCAGTACAACGTGCTTAGCACTGAGCTATGGCGACTTCTTGAGAACATTTTATATTTAGTATAATATATATTATGATGCAAAATACATTAACATCATGATGTATCAGTATATACTCCACATGATAATCTCTCACGAGTAAATAACCGTGCGTGGTAATACTATTTATTATTAATTTTCTAAACTTTAATCTCGATGTTTTATTTGTAGCATGGTCGGTGACATTTACTTTGATGAATGCAGAGCATTAAATCGTTTAATTTAGGTTAACTAAAGGGGCGTGGCTTTACCGTACTACAACTACCGGATATTGGAATTTAGAGTACGGTCACTATGACGTCACAGTGTTACTCAGTACACCATGCTACAAAAAAGATAGAGTCTGTCTCAGCTCGTTGGTTATTTAAACACCTCGATGGGCTATGCCCATCTCGGTGTTTAAATAAGCCAACTCGCTGAGACCAGACTCTATCTATTACTTAGTGGATAATAAGTTTGTGCGCGTGTGTGTGCTATAGTTATTACGTAATGACTGTTTAGTGTTAGAAATGCTACTACATAACAACAAGATACCGTGGTATAGTGGTTTAAACGTGATGTTAAAAATAAAACTGAAAGGATCTTGGTTCAAATCTCGTTCCTGGCAAATCTTTTTATGAATTATATTCGGAATCCGTATGTTATCGATATTACCATACGGGGCTTAATAAAATGTGATATTTTACGCATCGTTTTATAGCTTATATACCGCGGTACGCTTTGACCGTTTGTCGAATTGAAACTACTTCACATTGTCTTATTAATATTCATGAGTTAGTATCAGTTTAAATATAGCGTCTGTAGCTTTAAGACCCTATTTAAAGCCTATGGTATGTGGGGACGGACATAATTTGTTAAAGTAGCTGTAAATCACCGCTAGACATGCAATTGCATGAGAAAATGGGGTATTCAATTTTTTATCAAATGATGACTTCCTCCCAATACAGGTTTAGTATGAAGCCGGCATATTAAAACATAAAAAAGGTTTTTCATTAGTTGTGTATTGGTTGTATTTGTGTTCTTATGCCTCCGAATGTATTATCAACAACGATTTGTATTTAGCACAACTAACTGATTAATTTGTTGGGGTTATTTTTCTTCAAAAAGTAAAAGTATTTCATACTGCTATACCCCAAATACTGTTCAATATAACAATGCTATGCAAAGAATATTACGGTGGCCCGTTTAGGGCACACACTCTCGAGCGCTCGACTTAGAATCTCGAGTGCTTAACCTAGTATCTCAAGCGCTCGTCTTAGGTATCTCGAGCGCTCGACATAGTATCTCGAGCGCTCGACTTAGTATCCCGAGCGCTCGACTTATGGGATGGCGAGTTGTCCGTCGTCCATCGTCTGTCGTCCGTCGTCCGTCCGTCTGTCCGTTACATTTTAACTCGTTAGGGACTTCCTTTTTTCATCCGATCTTTACCAAACTTTACCAGATTGTTAATATCAAATATCAATGAAAGCTCGGATCAGTTCAAAAATAGCTAGATTGGACTAGTAACAGCAGAGTTAGGGCCCTTGATTTAGTTAAAAATGTTGTATTTTGACATTGATATTAACAATCCGTTAAATTTGGTAAACATCAGATGAAAAACGAACGCCTTATTGTCTTAACGCGGCAACATATAGCATTTTTAACTAAATGAAACGCCATAACTTCGTTGTTACTGGTTCGATCCGGCTGTTTCTTGAACTGATCCGAGCTTTCATTGATATTAACAATCTGGTTAAATTTGCTAAAGATTGAATAAAAAAGGAAGTCCCTATAGTCTTAACGATGTAAAAGTTAACGGACGGACGGACTTAAAAATAAAGAGTGTGTCCTAAACGGGCCTCCGCAGAGTCACGAAAGAGGCAAATATTTTTTTTTTGTAAATCATAATGCTGCCTGTTTACAGATACGATGTACACTGCTCGATGTCTATAAAGTAAATGATGTCCTGCGTTAAATTTGATCGCTTAAATACCCGCCATGAACTGGTGATAATAAAGTTACACATAAAGACACGTCTACAAAGAAGAAAGGGATTTAAATTCAAGGCCTATAGCCTTAAGGACCAGTACATAATAACACTACTGATTCGTAGTAGACTTTTTACAGTTGCCACACAGCACTTAACGATGTTACAAATATGCGATGAGGCTTACTATCGCTTTGAACCTGAAAAAAAAACAAAAAAACAATAAGATATATCTAAAATGGATTTTGAGAATAAATTATACATATCAACTACACTGTTGTTCCCCATGTCCGTCATCAAATTGCGTTTCTGTTATGTTATATATAACTCCGAGGTGTATTCATCGTGTTTTGATCAATAGAGGCATGTTTTGCCCCACACCTCTATTATCTCCCCTGAAAGCTCACGGACGGAGACAAAAGGAAAACAGAAAATAATTCTCTCCATTTTAAGCAATGTTTAATGACAAAAAAAACGGTTTGTTTTGCTTAAGCACACATCTGCAGTGTAAAAGACAGATGTTTCAGAAAATCCCGTGTTGATATGAGGTTTCATTCAACATTATAATAGAAGTGTTTGACCAAATCACCACCTGTACAGCTAGATTTTTCGTAGGGGTCACATACGCTTGCGATTAAAAAAGTCAACCTATTAAATATTTGTTGTGTTTTAAATTGCAGATATTGGATCATTGAATATTTTAAGCCTAAAGCATCGTGTCTATCTTTATACCGCCAACAAAAACGTTACAATGGGACCCTTTGAAATATTTAATGGTGATGTGAGACGTTTTGTTCTTGTTGTATTTTATTCCTCTTCTTGGAAAACCGTCTTCATTGTACATCAGTGTCATATGATGCCTAGCAAGTGAAAATGAACTTTCGTAACAGTGTGTATTATTACTTATTTTATATTCCTAAAATTTCAGATAGTTGCGATTACGATAAGCCTACAACTACGTCTGACGGAGGAAAATTAAAAAAAAATGTCTGTTTACATCAGTAACAACTGGGACGAAAATTTAAAAAGCCCTGGTAACACGAAGTTATTTTTATTTTTCCTGATTTCTGGAAAACATAACGGAAACGCATTTAATGTCGAACAAATCGGATAACAATTGATTTGTTGTGTATAACATAATCTCCAAATGTATTTTAGATCATTTTTTTTATAGATTTTCTGGTTCAATCCATTAAAACTGTACACGATTATGGGAAACAACCCGTACAATATGTATTATCTCCCCTTCTCAACCATATCAATCCTTGACATAAAATAGGTATCTTTACGCCGTTATACATGCTAGTGAATACAAATCTCCTTACCACAGTGAGAAACATACAACCTTAACCTTTCAAATTGTATTCATATTATAAACATTTAAACAAGAAAGTCTGTGCTAAACGCTTCGCTTGTTGGTGTGTTTAATATACTTGGCTAACAATTATTATGAATATACATACATGTATAAACTCCTAATCTATAAACATTATATTTATTACTAATCGTCCTGTACTCAAATTTTAAGAGCTAAATAATCTTACGTATGAACGTAGACGGTTTATATGGTATTTTAGTTTTCTTGATTATCAATGTGATCATAAACAATAAATACTGATAAGGGAGATCCTTTGGGAGCTACACATACAACAAAGAGAATGACGTAGCTTGCTCGGTTTTATTTAGTCTGTTCATGATAGGTAATGTCGTGAGAGGTAATGTAATACGTAACACGTCTCACACACCCTAGCACCGGATTAAGAAGTATTCTACTTCAAAACCACCTACATTGGGTTCGTTGATCTCAAAGGACCAGTAAAAATAACACTACTGATTCATAACACGTGGAGACCTATTACAACCGATACACTGCACTAAACGAGCGCTCAGGGCGGATTCATGGGTGGGTGTTCGCCTGTACATACTGAGGGCACTATGTCACTATAACACGTGTGGTATTTAGTGTTGTTGTTTTATGAGTTGATGCAATCGTCTAAGTAGTGCATTTACATTGATCCATTTTGTATTATAATTTAATAATTGTACTTATCAGAACATACGGCTTGATGTTGTATACGCCATTTGGGCTAAACGTGGTTGTATGTTGTACATTTAAACCAACTAGACGTTTTACATTCAAACCCACTTAAAACCAGATGAATGTTGAATTAGTGACGTTGGGCATTCGAAGTTCTGTTTGACATTGGGCATTTAAACCTAGTTCAACGTTATATCATGTCTATGTTCAAACTTAGTTGGACATTGGACATTCAAACTCAGTTGGGCGTATGCATTCGGTATTTAGTTGGACGTTGGACATTCAAACACAGTTGGACGTTGGACATTCAAACACAATTGAATGTTTGACAATCAAACACAGTTGGACGTTGGGCATTCGAAGTTCATAAGGACGTTGGACGTTTATAATCATCTGTAAGTTGGACATTTAAACCCAGTTCGAAATTCAAAGAAAACTTAGACATTCAAACCCAGTTAAACATTTAAAATTCAGTTTGACATTCAAACCCAGTTGGACGTGAAACACTCAAAATATAGTCGGATATTGGATATTCAAAGTTCAGTTGGACGTTGAACATTCAAACCAAGTTGATCGTTTGAAATACAAACCATGGACAGTCCAAGTTGTGTTGTACGTTGGACATTTAATTCCAATTGGACGTTATACATTCAAACCCAGCTGAAATTTTGGTATTCAAACGTTTATTGGATATTCAAAGTTCAGTAGAACGATGGACATTCAAATTAATTTCGACATTATATATTCAAACCCAGTTGGACGTTTTACAACCAAACCCAGGTAGACGTTGGGGATTCAAAGTTCATTTGGACGATGTACATTCAAACATCAGGTTGATTTTAGACATGTAAACCTAGTCTACAAGAACATTTGCTATTCAAACTTAGCTGGATGTTATACATTGAAACAAAATCAGTTGAACTGCTGACAATCAAACCCAGTTAGACGTTGGGCATACGAAGTTCAGTTGGACATTTGAAATTTAAACAGATTTGGACGTTGGACATTCAAAGTTCAGTTGGATATTTAAACCCATTTGTATACTAAAAAATCTAAATTCGGTTGGACGTCGAACATTCAAACCGAGTTCCATTTTTGACATTCACAGTTCCGTTGGACGTATACAATCAAACCCAGATGGACCTTTGACACTCAATCCCATTTGATCATTTGACACTCAAATAAAGTTGGACGTTGGACATTCAAAGTTTTGTTAGATGTTGGGCATTCAAATTCAGTTGGACGTTGGAGCTTTAAACCCAGTTGAACATTTGACAGTGATACCCAGTTGGACGTTGGACATTCAAAGTTCAATTAAACGTTGGACATTCAAACCAAGCTGGATTTTGACATTCGACCACAGTTGGACGTTGTATATTCAAAGTTCAGTTGAACATTGGACATTCAAACTTATTTGGATCTTGGATATACAAACCCAGATGGCCATTGCACATTCAAACCCAGTTATTCTTGAAACTTTCAAAGTTCATTTGGACAATGAACATTAAAATTTCAGTTGGATTTTGGACATTCAAATTTCAGTTGGATTTTGGACATTCAACTCAGATAGACGCTGGACATTCAAACCCAGTTGGACATTTAAAGCCACTTGGACATTGCATACTCAAACCCAGATGGACGTTGGACATTCAAAGTACAGTTGGATGTTTGACATTCTAAGTTCAGTTGGACGATTGATATTCAACCCATTAGGACCTTCTGACACAGTTTGAAGTTTAACAATCAAATCCAGTTTGACGTGCGTATTCAAACCAAGTTAAACGTTGGAAATTCAAATCCATTTGAGATGTCGGGCGTTGAACGTTAGACATTCAAATTTCAGTTGGACGTTGGACATTCAAATACAGTTGGACGTTGGACGTTTGACATTCAAACCATGCTTTTACTTTTTTGCTTAACACATATTACTTTATTGTTCTTCTTCTGTTCTCTTTTTTCCCTTTTGTTTTTCTTTTGTTCTATTTTTCCCGTGCGCTTTGACGTAATTTTATGTCCGTTTTCTGTTTGTTCTTCTTCAGATTTCAATGATTCTTGTTGTTTAGCCATAGCCACTGATGACGTTTTAAATGCCCTATCTACTAATGATGATTATAACATGTACATGTATGGTGATCCGTAGATTATGGTTATCCACACAGCATGGTAAATACTATGGAGCAACAATTCGTCAGACTATTACTTACGGAATTCTTTTCGTGCCATCGTAATTTTGCCTTTTAAGAAGCGCGAGGACTCGAAAATGTGAGGCTGAATCGCGTGTTTCTAGGGGAAGAAAACTAGAACACTCGACGTTTTTGTCGAAAACGCGAGGCGAAATCGCGAGGTTCATCTTCGTGTTTTCGCGTGTAATGTCGCATTTTCTATCATGGATATGTTTCAAAGTCAACGCGAAAAGTCGCAAACACGGGATTTTAATTTCAAAATCTCGCCTTATCGCACCTTGAAAGTCGGAAAATCTTCCGATGTTAATATATAAAATGCCCGTCGTTACCGATAGACATCCCTAAACTGCAGCTCCTGTTGCAGTTGGATATTTTGGGGTCAATATTAAGAAATGCTTTTCTCTATACTTTTAACTGATGTTTAGTACATTTTTATATTATAATACACGTAGAACAAATAATTATATGAGTTATTACGGAGCGACCGTTATTAATTAACTAAAATATACATTTTATATCATTTCGGTGGAGCACTCGCTAATTACGTGCGAGCATCTTAACCCCCTTTAATGGCATTTTTATTTACAGTTATTACAAACCTATTTATTTCAATGATTATTTGAAATAAGTTCAAAGCAACGAGTAACGAGAACGTGCAACTAGGTCCTAGTACTAGAACAATAAACAAGGTGTTCGGACATACACAATGTGAACAGTGAAGAAGGAATTAGGAAATAGTTACTATGTTCTAGTAACTAGAACAATAAACAAGGTGTTCGGACATCAGGAACTAGCTACTAAGTCCCAGATAATATAACAATAAACAAGGTATTCGGACATACACAATATGAACAACGCACAAGATATAAGGAACGAGTAACTAGGTCCAAGTTACTAGAACAATGACCAAGGAGTTCGGACATACAAACTATGAACAAGGTACAATGATTGAATAACTAGTAACTATGTCCTAGTAACGGTCCTAGTTACTAGGACAATGAACAAGGTGTTCGGACATACAAAATACGAATAATGATCAAGAAATAAGTAACGAGTAATAGGTCATATGTATTACAACATTAAAGAAGTTATTCAGGCATACGCATTAAGAACAGATAAAAAGGAATAAGGAATTATTTACTAGGTCCTAGTTACTAGAACAACGAACAAGGTGTTCGGACAATTAAATTATGAATAATGAAAAAAAAATAGGGAACGAGTAACTAGGTCCTAGTTACTAGAACAATAAACAAGGTATTCGGACATACACAATATGGACAATAAAATAAATTAGAAATAGCTACTAGGTCCTAGATACTATAACAATAAACAAGGAAGTCGGACATACACAATATGAACAACGGACAAGATATTAGGATCGAGTAGCTAGGTCCTAGTTACTAGAACAATGACCAAGGAGTTCGGACATACAAACTATGAACAAGGTACAATAATTGAATAACAAATAACTAGGTCCTAGTTACTAGGAAAATGAACACGGTGTTCGGACATACAAATTATCAATACTAAACAAGAAATTATGATCAAGTAACTAGGGCCTAGTTACTAGAACAATAAACAAGGTGTTTGGGAATAACAAAATAACACAGAATAATACATTAGGAACTAGTTACTCTGTCCTGATTACAAGAACCGGAAACTAGAACAATAAACAAGGTGCTCGGACATAAACAATATGGACAATACAAATAAATTAGGAACTAGCTACTAGGTCCTAGATACTATAACAATAAACAAGGTAGTCGGACATACAAACTATGAACAAGGTACACTAATTGAATAACTAGTAACTAGATCCTAGTTAATAGGACAATGAACACGGTGTTCGGACATACAAATTATCAACACTGAACAAGAAATTATGATCGAGTAACTAGGGACTAGTTACTAGAACAATACACAAGGTGGGTGTTTGGGCATAAAAAAATAACACTGAACAAGAAATTAGGAACTAGTTACTCTGTCCTGGTTACTAGAAAAATTAACATACACAATATGAAAAACGAATATAAATCAGGAACTTGCAACTAGGTCCTAGTTACTGGAACAACGAACAAAGTGTTCGGACATTCAAATTATGAATAATGAAAAAAAAAAATAGGGAACGAGTAACTAGGTCCTAGTTACTAGAACAATAAACAAGGTGTTCGTACATACAAATTACGAGCAATGAACAAGAAATTACGAAAGGTAACTAGGTCCTTACTAAAACAATAGCAGCAGCAGCAGCAGCAGCAGCAGCAGCAACAACAACTGCAGTAGGAGTAGTAATAGTAGAAGAAGTTGCAGTAGCATTAGCAACCACAGGAGCAGCAGCAGCAGCCACAACAGCTGGTACAGCAGCGACATCAGTAGTAGTATCTCAAAATATATGTTATATAAAAATGGGATACCTCGTCGTCAGTAGGTTTAAAACAATGTACTTCGGTTGTCAAATAACGCCTGTTGATGGCGGGATTGTAACTTTAAACAATACTTTTCGAGGAATCTGGTAAAAACATGCATTCAATACATATATTTTCACACATATAAACCGCCACACAACAAAGAAGCATAACTACAATCCATATTCTTACTATGTACAATATGGATTATGGTTCTTTAACATTTTTTAAAAGTGAAACATCTACGATTTTCTGATAAAGTTTCCATGCTTAACAAGAGACACGATTTAGTTTCCTCCTACTCTTACCTATTCACGATAGTGGTGTGCTTACGTTGGAATTAAATCAGGTAAGTAGTTAAATTATATGTGTCTATATCTGCCTTTTAAAGATAAATACGCTGAAATATATTTCTGTTCACAAAACAACTAGCTAAAGCCTGGATCAAAAGGATGTTACCATTAAACCATTTTCACTAAAACTATCACTGGATACCTTAATCGAGGGGTGAGTGGAAAACTAGTGTAACTGTATATAAATAGAGAACAAGTTACAATAGTTTCACACTAAGCCATCGAGATTTGTCTCAGTTATCTACACCGAGGCGCCGGCGGCTTAGTTGTAGAGCGTCCGTCCGCAGGCGGCAGGTTGTGGGTTCAATCCCCGGCCAGGTATTCTCAGACGGCAGGCGGCATGTTGTGGGTTCAATCCCCCGCCAGGTATTCTCAGGCGGCAGGTTGTGGGTTCAATCCCCGGCCAGGTATTCTCAGGCGGCAGGTTATGGGTTCAATCCCCGGACAGGTATACTCAGGCGGCAGGTTGTGGGTTCAATCCCCGACCAGGTATTCTCAGGCGGCAGGCTGTGGGTTCAATCCCCGGCCAGGTATTCTCAGGCGGCAGGTTGTGGGTTCAATCCCCGGCCAGGTATTCTCAGGCGGCAGGCGGCAGGTTGTGGGTTCAATCCCCGGCCAGGTATTTTCAGGCGGCAGGTGTCAGGTTGTGGGATCAATCACCGGCCAGGTATTCTCAGGCGGCAGGCGGCAGGTTGTGGATTCAATCCCCGGCCAGGTATTCTCAGGCGGCAGGCGGCAGGTTGTGGGATCAATCACCTGCCAGGTATTCTCAGGCGGCAGGCGGCAGGTTGTGGGTTCAATCCCCGGCCAGGCATTCTCAGGCGGCAGGCGGCAGGTCGTGGGATCAATCACCGGTCAGGTATTCTCAGACGGCAGGTTGTGGGTTCAATCCCCGGCCAGGTATTCGCAGGCGGCAGGTTGTGGGTTCAATCTCCGGCCAGGTATTCTCACGCGGCAGGTTTTGGGTTCAATCCCCGGTCAGGTATTCTCAGGCGGCAGGTTGCGGGTTCAATCTTCGGCCATGTATTCTCAGGCGGCAGGCGGCAGGTTGTTGGTTCAATCATCGGCCAGGTATTCTCCGGCGGCAGGCGGCAGGTTGTGGGTGCAATCCCCGGCCAGGTATTCTCAGGCGGAAGGTTGTGGGTTCAATCATCGGCCTGGTATATTATCTCAGTAGTCACGCAGACGGCAGGTTGTGGGTTTAATCCCTGGCCAGGTAAATTACCTCAGTAGTCACGCAGACGGCAGGTTGTGGGTTCAATCCCCGGCCAGGTAAATTCTCTCAGTAGTCATGCAGACGGCAGGTTCTGGGTTCAATCCCCAGCCTGGTATATTCTCTCAGTACTCACGTGGCGGAAGCTCGTGGGTTCAATCGCCAGCCTCTCAATAGTCACGCAGGGGGCATATTATGGATTCAATCCCCGGCCTGGTATTGTCAGGCTTCATGTCGTGGGATCAATCCCCGGCCAGGTATTCTCAGGCGGCAGGGTAAAGGTTCAATCCACGGCCTGGTATACGTGTTCTGTCAGTAGTCATGCAGGCCGCAGGTTGTGGTTTCGATCCAAGGCCAGATATCCGTAGTCTGTCAGTAGTCACGCAGGCGGCAGGTTGTGGGTTCAATCCCAGGCCAGGTATCCGTATTCTATCAGTAGTCACGCAGGCGGCAGGTTGTGGGTTCAATCCCGGGCCAGGTATACGTATTCTCTCAGTAGTCACGCAGGCGGCAGTTTGTGTGTTCAATCCCGGGCCAGGTATAAGTATTATCTCAGTAGTCACGCATGCCGTAGACTGGGGGTTCAATCCACGGCCTGGTATACGCATTCTGTCAGTAATCACGCAGACCGCAGGTTATGGGTTCAATCCCATGCCAGGTATCCGTATTCTGTCAGTAGTCACGCAGGCGTCAGGTTATGGGTTAAATCCCCGGCCTGGTATACGTATTCTGTCAGTAGTCATGCAGGCAGCAGGTTATGGGTTCAATCCCATGCCAGGTATACGTATTCTGTCAGTAGTCACGCAGGCGGCAGGTTATGGATTAAATCACCGGCCTGGTATACGTATTCTGTCAGTAGTCGCTCTGGCAGCAGGTTATGGGTTCAATCCCCGGCTAGGTATTCTCAGGCGGCAGGTTTTGGTTTCAATCCCCTGCCAGGTATACGTATTCTGTCAGTAGTCACGCAGGCGGCCTTTTGTGGGTTCTATCCCCTGCCAGGTATTCTCAGGCGGCATGTTGTGGGTTCAATCCCCGACCAGGTATACGTATTTTGTCATTAATCACGCATGCGGCAGGTTGTGGTTTCAATCCCCGGTCAGGTATTCTCTCAGGTATTCTCTCAGTTGTCACGCAGGCGGCAGGTTGTGGGTTCAATCCCCGGCCAGATATTCTCTCAGTCTGCCTGTCATAATACACGCTGTCATGTTCCCTACTTGCGAGATTAGGATTACGGGACTTAAGCATAACTGATGTAGATATATATATGTATTCTATTCTCATTAAACAACTGTCACAGTGGATAAGTAATTATATTAGTAATTATACTATTTGCTTTATTCCCGTGGCCACATTAACCACTTTTCTCATACGGATGATGTGTGTGCTGTGTGTGCTGTGTGTGCTGTTTATGCTGTAGTTATGTAGAATAATATTGCATATGCTGTGTTTTAAGTCAATTGTATACTAAAGCGAATGTTGTGTGTTCAATTATAGAGCACATTCTAAATTTCAATCGATAAGAAAAACAAACAATACACATCATTTGAATATGGATTAACACAGAAGAATTTTCAAATACCAATTATAGGTTATCATAAACAATTGTAAATTTAAAGCTTTAGCATTTACATTGCCTTGTATGTATATATATGGGGTAGCGTTTTACTTTTTAACTGAATACGTGATATCACCAATTCGAACACGTGATATCATTAATTCGAATACGTGATATCACGTATTTAAAATGAATACGTGATATCAGGTATTTGAATACTTGATATCACGTATTCGTTTTTAACATGAGTAAAAACATACTGATCCCTAACATTAATTCTGGCAATCATTTAATTAAAATGTTAATGGTAGTTTTTGTTATTATGTGTGTATATTAAATTACAATTACTTGTATACTCCTGTTTGTTTTCTTTACCGTGGTACATATTTAAATTGCGATAAAAATACTGAAATCTTGATTTCAATTAATTTATGTGTGTTTGTTTTGACCGCAATATCACTAATTACACTAATTTACATTAACAGATAGCTTTTGTTCAACATGCGTTAAACACGCATGCGTTACTTGACACCAAGACTTCAGTATTTTTATAACTTATCATTTTCGTTTCTTTCCTAATACTAAAACGACAAGTCATGTACATTTTATTTCATGTTTGTTTATACTATCAACTAAATGTAAGCACTACAATATCAAGCATCTTTCATTGTTTCATTCAAACACAATATACATATTTGAAGTTGGGGGCGAAACGACCAGGGTGGAAACAACCAGGGGGGAAACGTCCAGAGAGAAAACGTCTTGGGGGCGAAACATCTAGCGGAGGAAAGGTTTTGGGGCGAAATATCCCGGGTCATCTCCAAATGTATTTTATATTGAATATGTTATTATCTTATATTAATCTTTAATTTTGACTTTCCTGAGGTATTCGTTAATCCAGGGAACGTTTTGACTCAACGTAAGACGTAAAAAATGCCATACATGAACAGTGACCCAGGTCAAATGGACTCGGACCGATTGCGACGCAGGGGCTAAGGGGGCGGCTATTTGATTTAAAAAGAGCAAATTAAGATATCACGTATTCGAACACGTGATATCTCAAAATGATATTAAAAAGTAAAACGGCACCCCATATACATGTTTCAGGCAGTGCTATATGTATTTGGCTAGAATAACGATTAGGTCATACTACACCAATTCATTTTCCATAGACGTACATTATAGCTCTAAGCTCTGTACTGAGTTCAATCTATATTTTTGATTACTTTTTTTGAAAGACCTATCTTAGTTTTATCAAAACCATACATTGAGTATGTTTTGAAAAAACTGTGTTTGCATGTAGAAACTTGAGGAAAATGTAAAATATACTTCTTTTTTTGATTTTGCAACAAATTGCGAAAGCATAGCATAAACTTATGATCTCTTCAAAAGTTGAATTTGAATTTTTTAGAAAGATTTTTGGGTTGATTTACCTTGTCAACCAATCAAAATTAAGAGATTCTGTGTAATAGCTCCGTATTTACCCTAGAACTTTTTCCCTGCTCGCTGATTGGTTGGTAATTGGTGTAGTCTGATCAAGCATCAGCTCATGGGAGATTTTTTTTATCTTTACAATGACGAGTATTTTTGATACGGTACTGTCGATAAATGCAAATGTTTGTTAGAGTACGTGACGTAACCAATTTACTCGGCATGATTATACAAAAAGAAATTCAAAAAAAAAAAAAAAAAAAAAAAAAATACAATAAATATTTTATAGCGTTTTATTGAATATTTTGTAGTTAACTTCCCCAATAAGCATGATCACTCAGTAGCTTGACCTTTACTGGATAGCTAGCCTGAGTAGTTAGGCAACGGCAGCGTCTCTTATATTGTTATAGTAATTGCGCCTGATAAGGTATGTATGAATAGTTTGTTTGAGTTTTTTCACTTTGATAACGCAATCTTATAATTACACATGGTAGCAATGAACAGTTTATCTGTGTTGTAATGCACGGTAACGCAAACGCATCCCATTCATGTGAGTAATTGTATTTCTGTTCTGATGTGTACTTTAGCACGTCGTGCTACAAAGGTGAATATGTAATCAATGTGTAAGGTATGTCAAAGATTCGCCCACCTTGATTAAAAATGTTTGGTAGCACAAATTGGGAAGAAAGTGTCTGGTAAAAAAACGGTCATGGCGTGTTTACGTCTCCGTGACAACTCTTGTTTTGAATATTGTTATAACACCCGTGACTTGGTCTGTTATTATGTTAAACTTTGTTCCCAGTTCCTACCCAGAAATAATGCTATTTTCTCTCGGCTGCTATTTTACGCTTGCGTAAAACCTTGCTTGTATGTATAAACATAACAGTTGTATCGGTAGTAACGAGTCAAAATATGGGTTAAAGCTACGGTGGCTATTATTTTGATTTCAATGACGACCCCACTTTCGATCTGAAATTGTTTTTCGTAATAGTCCATTTATATGTTATACCGAAATTGGCCGTGGTCGTACGTGAGAATCGCCAACTTTTGAGTTCAGTACTGTCGTATACTACAATAATCATGTTATGGATTGCTACCGTATAGGATTGTAACCCAGAAACTGGCGATTAACGTGCTTAATAAAGTGGTGAGGGACGTGTTTTCCACTTACACTTTTATGTGAGCAAAACTCGCCAACTATTGGGTTACTGTGGTATACTACAGACACAGGGGTGTGCGGGTGTCCGACCAAATTTGACGTTTCAAAATGTCTCGTAAGGGTCCCATGCCTAGTTAAGGAATTCCTCACGAATCGCACCCAGTGTTTTACGTGTGCCCTTGTTTTGTGAATTTATTTTGTTATGCACACTTAGGTTTATAATCAATTTTTATTTATATAGTAGTAGTAAATCTGAGCCAATTAACAGACAATGCAAGTATATTTATGTCTGTCTATACGCACTGTATATAGGTTAACGATTTTACCAGGAAAACAATATCCTGCCGCGAAAACGTTTTCAGCCCGAGCGCCTTCTTCAGTCGCTACTAAATCTCAACCAATTCCTTTTATAGCGTTTTTTGTTCGATATATTATTTATAAGGATTTCAAAATCATTACCATATGGACTGGAGTTCTCGTATATTTGTAACTCACGATTAGCTCAGGTATATAAATTGACGCCCGATGAAAGCATGTTCTACGCCCGCTTAGGACACACACTTTTTATTTATAGTACAACGTGCTTAACACTGAGCTATGGCGACTTCTTATGAACATTTTATATTTAGTATAATATATATTATGATGCAAAATACATTAACATCATGATGTATCAGTATATACTCCACATGATAATCTCTCACGAGTAAATCGTCGTGCGTGGTAATACGATTTAATATTAATTATTTTTATTTAGTGCATGCAAGAATTTATCATAAGTTTGTGCGCGTGTGTGTGCTATGGTTATTACGTAATGACTGTTTAGGGTTAGAATGCTACTACATAACAACAAGATACCGTGGTATGTGGTTAAAACGTCATGTTAAAAATAAAACTGCAAGGTCCCTGTTTCAAATCTCGTTCCTGGCAACTCTTTTTATGAATTATATTCGGAATCCGTATGTTATCGATATTTCCTTACGGGGCTTAATAAAATGTGATATTTTAGGCATCGATTTATAGATTATATACCGCGGTACGCTTTGACCGTTTGTCGAATTGAATCTAATTCACCTTGTTTTTTTAATATTCCTGAGTTAGTATCAGTTTAAATATAGCGTCTGTAGCTTTAAGACCCTATTTAAAGCCTATGGTATGTAGGGGCGGACAGAATTTGTTAAAGTAGCTGTAAATCACTGTTCGACATGAGGTATTCAATTTTTTATCAAATGATGACTTCCCAATACAGGTTAAGTATGAAGCCGGTATATTAAAACATTAAAAAAGGTTTTTCATTAGTTGTGTACTGGTTTTATTTGTGTTCTTATGCCTTCGAATGTATTATCAACAACGATTTGTATTTAGTACAACTAACTGAATAATTTGTTGGGGTTAATTTTCTTCAAAATGTAAAAGTATTTCATACCGCTATACCCCAAATACCGTTCGATATAACAATGACTATGCAAAGGATATTACGGTTGCCCGTTTAGGGCACACACTCTCGAGCGCTCGACTTAGTATCTCGAGTGCTTAACCTAGTATCTCGAGCGCTCGTCTTAGGTATCTCGAGCGCTCGACTTAGCATCTCGAGCGCTCGACTTAGGTATCTCGATCGCTCGTCATAGTATCTCGAGCGCTCGACTTAGTATCTCGAGCGCTCGACTGATTGGATGGCGAGTTGTCCGTCGTCCATCGTCTGTCGTCCGTCGTCCGTCCATCTGTCCGTTACATTTTAACTCGTTAGGGACTTCATTTTTAATCCGATCTTTACCAAACTTTACCAGATTATTAATATCAAATATCAATGAAAGCTCGGATCAGTTCAAAAATAGCTGGATTGGACTAGTAAAAGCAGAGTTAGGGCCCTTGATTTAGTTAAACATGTTGTATTTTGACATTGATATTAACAATCCGGTAAATTTGGTAAACATCAGATGAAAAACGAACGCCTTATTGTCTTAACGGGGCAACATATAGCATTTTTAACTAAATCAAACGCCATAACTCCGCTGTTACTGGTTCGATTCGGCTGTTTCTTGAACTGATCCGAGATTTAACAATCTGGTTAAGTTTGATAAAGATTGAATAAAAAACGAAGTCCCTATCGTCTTAACGATGTAAAGGTTAACGGACGGACAGACGGACGGACGACGGACAACTCGCCATTCCATAAGTCGAGCGCTCGAGAAACCAAGTCGAGCGCTCGAGATACTAAGTCTAGTGCTCGATTTAAAAATAAAAAGTGTGTTTCCTAAACGGGCCACCGCAGAGTCACGAAAGAGGCAAACATTTGCTTTTTGTAAATCATAATGCTACCTGTTTACTGATACGATATACACTGCTCGATGTCTATAAAGTAAATGATGTCCTGCGTTAAATTTGATCGCTTAAATACCCGCCATGAACTGGTGAACATGAAGTTACAAATAAAAGAAGACACGTCTACAAAAAAGAAAGGGATTTAAATTCAAGGCCTGTAGTTTTAAAGACCAGTACATAATAACACTACTGATTCGTAGTCGACATTTTACAGTTGCCACACATCACTTAACGATGTTACAAATATGCGATGAGGGTAACTATCGCTTTGCACCTGAAAAAAAAATTAAGAAAATAAAATATATCTAAAATGGATTTTGAGAATAAGTTATACATATCAACTACACTGTTGTTCCCCATGTCCGGCATCAAATTGCGTTTCTGTTATGTTATAAATAACTCAGAGGTGTATTCACCGTCTTTTGATCAATAGAGGCATGTTTTGCCTCACACCTCTAATATCTCCCCTGAAAGCTCACGGACGGAGACAAAAGGAAAACAGAAAAAAAATCGCTCTATTTTAGGCAATGTTTAATGGCAAAACAATTTTGTTTTGCTTTAGCACACATCTGCAGTGTAAAAGACAGATGTTACAGAAAATCCCGTGTTGATATGAGGTTTCATTCAAAATTTTAGAAGTGTTTGACCAAAGCACCACCTGTTCAGCTAGATTGTGTATGAATTTCAAATTTTTTCTTAGGGGTCACATACGCATGCGATTAAACAAGTCAACCTATTAAATATTTGTTAATTGTGTTTTAAATTGCAGGATCATTGAATATTTTAAGCCTAAAGCATCGTGTCTATCTTTATGCCGCCAACAAAAACGTTACAATGTGACCCTATAGAATATTTAATGGTGGTGTGAGACGTTTTGTTTTTGTTGTATTGTATTCCTCTTCTTGGAAAATCGTCTTCTTTGTACACCAGTGTCATATGATGCCTAGCAAGTGAAAATGAACTTTCGTAACAGTGTGTATTATTACTTATTTTATATTCCTAAAATTTCAGATGGAGGCGATTACGATAAGCATACAACTACGTCTGACGGAGGAAAATTAACAATAAAAAAATGTCTGTTTACATCAGTTACACCTGGGACGAAAATTTAAAAAGCCCTGGTAACACGAAGTTACTTTTATTTTTCCGGATTTCTGGAAAACATAACGGAAACGCATTTAATGTCGAACAAATGGGATGACAATTGATTTGTTGTGTTTAACATAATCTCCAAATGTATTTTAGATCATATTTTTTTCTTCATAGATCCATTGATGTACACAAATAAGGGAAACAACCCGTTTGAAACAAGCTCTTGAGTATAATATGTATTATCTCCCCTTTTCAACCATTATCTATAATAGGTATCACAACTGGTTGGATTATAAATGTGCGTACATGATACATGTTAGTGAATACAAATCGCTTACCACAGTGAGAAACATACAACCTTAACCTTTCAAATTGTATTCATTTTATAAACATTTAAACAAGAAAGTCTGTGCTAAACGCTTCGCTTGTTGGTGTGTTTAATATACTTGGCTAACAATTAGTATGAATATACATACATGTATAAACACCTAATCTATAGTCATTATATTTATTACTAATCGTCCTGTACTCAAATGTTAAGAGCTAAATAATCTTACGTATGAACGTAGACGGTTTATACGGTATTTTAGTTTTCTTGATTATCACTGACTGTGATCATAAAACAATAAATACTGATAAGGGAGATCCTTTGGGAGCTATACATACAACAAAGAGAATAACGTAGCTTACTCGGTTTTATTTAGTCTGTTCATGAGAGGTCATTAATGTAACACGCAACATCTCTCACGCCCTAGAACGGGGTATTCTACTTCAAAGTCACATATATTGGGTTCGTTGATCCCAAAGGACCAGTAAAGATAACAATATTGAGTCATAGCACGAGGAGACCTTTTATAGACGTCACACTGCACTAAACGAACGCTTGACGGATAAAGGAGATCCTTTGGAAACAACAAACACAAGCAAGCGAATAAAGTAGCAGACACAGTTTTATAGAGTCTGTTCATGATAGGTAATGTCGTGAGAGGTAATGTAACACGTAACACCTATCACACACCTTAGCACCGGATTAAGAAGTATTCTATGTCAAAGCCACCTACATTGGGTTCGTTGATCCCAAGGGACCAGAAAAAATAGCACTACTGATTGATAACACGGGGAGGCCTATTACAACCGCTACACTGCACTAAACGAACGCTCAGGGCGGATTCATGGGTGGGTGTTCGCCTATAGATACTGAGGGTACTATGTCACTATAAAACGTATGGTATTTAGTGTTGTTGGTTTATGAGTGTATGCAATCGTCTAAGTGGTGCATTTACACTGATCCATTTTGTATTATTATTATGTTATAATTATACTTATCAGAACATACGGGTATATGTTGTTTACGCCAATTGGGCTAAACGTAGTTGGATGTTGTCCATTTAAACCAACTGGACGTTGAGCATTCAAACCCAGTTAAACGTTTGACATTCAAACCCACTTAAAACCAGATGAACGTTGAATTAGTGACGTTGGACATTCGAAGTTCTGTTTGACATGGGGCATTCAAACCCAGTTAAACGTTGGACAGTTAAAGTTCAGTTTGACAGTCAAACCCAGTTGGACGTTAAACACTCCAAATATAGTCGGATATTGGATATTCAAAGTTCAGTTGGACGTTGAACATTCAAACCAAGTTGATCGTTTGAAATACAAACCCAGGACAGTCCAAGTTTTGTTGTATGTTGGTCATTTAAATCCAATTGGACGTTGGACATTCAAACCCTGTTGAAATTTTGGCATTCAAACCTTTATTAGATATTCAAAGTTCAGTAGAACGATGGACAATCAAATTAATTTCTACCTTAAATATTCATACCCTGTTGGACGTTTTACGACCAAACCCAGGTAGACGTTGGGGATTCAAATTTCATTTGGACGATTTACATCCAAACATCAGGTTGACTTTGGACATTTAAACCTAGTTGAACATTTGCTATTCAATCTTAGCTGGATGTTAGACATTCAAACAAACCCAGTTGAACTGATGACAATCTAACCCAGTTAGACGTTGGGCATACACGAAGTTCAGTTGGACGTTGGCAATTTAAACCAAGTTGGACGTTGGACATTCAAATTTCAGTTGGACATTTAAACCCATTTGTATGCTAAAAATTCTAAATTCAGTTGGACGTCGAACATTCAAACCGAGTTCGACTTTTGACATTCACAGTTCAGTTGGACGTTGTACAATCAAACCAGATTGAACGTGACACTAAATCCCATTTGATCATTTTACACTCAAATAAAGTTGAACGTTAGGCATTCAAATTCAGTTGGACGTTGGACATTCAAACCCAGTTGAACATTGACAGTCATACCCAGCTGGACGTTGGAGATTCAAAGTTCAGTTGGACATTCAAACCAAACTGGACTTTTGACATTCAACCAAAGTTGGACGTTGTATTTTTAAATTTCAGTTGAACGCTGGACATTCAAATTCATTTGGATCTTGGACATACAAACCCAGTTGGCCATTGCACGTTCAAACCCAATTAGTCTTTAAACTTTCAAAGGTCATTTGGACAATGAACATTCAAATTTCAGTTGGATTTTGGACATTCAACTCAGATAGACGCTGGACATTCAAACCCAGTTGGATATTCAAAGACGTTGGATACTCAAACCCAGATGAACGTTGGACATTCAAAATACAGTTGGACGTTGGATAATCTAAGTTCAGTTGGGCGATTGATATTCAAACCCATTAGGACCTTAAAAGTTTATCAGTCAAACCCAGTTCGACGTTGCATATTAAAACCCAGTTAAACATTGGAAATTCAAATCCATTTTAGATGTCGGGCATTTAAGCCCAGTTGAACGTTAGACATTCAAATTCCAGTTGGACGTTTGACATTCAAATACAGTTGTACGTTGTACGTATGACATTCAAACCACGCTAATTATACTGCTATTTTCCCATTTTTGTAATATCTCAAATAGCTTTAAATGTCTCATGGAGAGAGTCACAGAATGATAGTCTTTTTTGTAATGTCACCCGAGTATAATTACTGTCTTACGATTGTGAAGTCGGTGCAAGATTCTAATTATGTATTGGGATGTCCTATGCTAAACAGTGTGTGTATACACACGCAAATGAAAATCAGTGAGCATTCACTAAAATGGCACAGTTTGCACAACTTTCTGAAGATGATTTGAAGTTTGATCGTGAGTTCACAGCTGAAGATTCCGAAAGAACAAGGTTAACAAACATTCACTGTCACCCTCACAGGGTTGTAATATGTGCATACTACCGTGACCAATGTATATCACATTTAGGTCATTAATTTTTATTATTTGTTTTAAGAACCATCAATACAGAGAATAGCTGTAGGCGGAAGGGAAGAAAAAATAAATAAACTATCAAATTCCCTTTGGAAAAATAAAATACCTAATTTCGTTTTGTCGGAGGAGGGTTCGTAAAACGAATTATCAAAATAATATTGGCCTTATTACAACCATGACTTTTGTATACCACATTAATTATAACCATGACTTTATATGAATATCATATTCATTACTACCATGATCAATGTATACCAAATTACTACCATGATCACTTTATAACACTTTATACAACACATTTACTACCACCATTGCCAGTGTATACCACATTTATAATTGCCATGACTAATGTATACCACATGTATTACTACCATGATCTATGTACGTCACATTTATAACTGCCATGACTAATGTATACCACATGTATTACTACCATGATCTATGTACATCACATTTATTACAATCATGAATACTATCACTGTCTTCTGCAATTCATTTCAGCTGGAGATTTCGATACACTTCTGAGCAGAGGTTGTGGATGTAGCCAGATTGTGGTTAAAACATTTCCATGTTGAATCCAATGGCTGATGAAGTAGATCTACATTTATCAAATAGACTGAAGAGGGAGCCAGATTATTTCTTTCCTCTATTTGGACTCGCCGCCAGATTTTATTTTTCCAATAATGTGAGAGAAGACTGGATTATTTTTATTCAACAATTTGAGGGACTGTTTACTTTTTTCCCCTCAAGTCAGAGCCAGGATTTTCAGCAATTCAAGGGCCAGAATATTTTTTCAGGAAAAATCCCAGCCCCCCGCCCACCCCCCACCCACAGAAATCAAAAAAGAACGAAGAATAAATGAATGATAGTGACTGGTGATGATGATCAATAATTCCCATGAATACCTAAAATACGGGCATCTAGTTTTCACTTATAATAAAATTTACTAATAATCAAATCTTTGAAAAAATAAGAAGAAGCAATGTAACTTCAGAATTGTATTTAATTATTTAAAGTCAACACGATACTGGATAAATATATTTAATTAAGCTTCATATCCCTCGCCACTATTTAAAACATATAATTTACTAGGAATTAACACATATTACTGCGAAAAAACTTAGTAGTGTGTGTGTGTGTGTGTGTTTAGGATAAGTTTGGGATGTGGTGGGGAGGGGGCAGTGCACCTTAATAAGGTGAAGGTGTTTGTAATTGTGCGGGACTCGAGTTTTACACGCCCCAAAAATATAATGAATTATAAATAATAAGAAGATAATGTTGGCCATTAACTATCGTGAAAGGTAAAATAGAACATCTGAACAATCATTTTTTATTTTCATCACAAGTATTATTGTATACATGTTTTCATTTGAGAAAGACCTGCAATTATCGTCATGTTTTTAAGTGGGCATGTCCAATACACAGTATGGAGTAATACTTAATCTTCCGTCAATGCTGAGAGACTATATGATAGTTGACATTCTTGATAATACCCCAAACCCCAGAATTGTGAGTGAGTGTTTTCATAGCAGCCCATCCCCAGACAAATGCCCCTCTTTTTTGTTACAAAGACAGTTGAAATTTTATAATGAACATGTCATAATCTCAGGTGACATGACGTCCAGGATACAATATATTGAGTATTAATCTTCATTTAAGGCCAGTTGGCATTCCTGGCAATACCCCAAACGTTCCAGCTTTGGGTGTTTTCATAACAATCTTTTGGGGCATATAAATTTAATCTCAGCAATGAAGATACCACACCAAATTCGCAGAGCCATCGAGAAGACGATAGAAACAGCAACTACAACAACTACCAATATGACTGGATAAGTAAATACATTCGGGTGTTTAGTATGTTAACTCTAATGGAAAAAAATGAAAACTATACATTTTGTAATATGCTAAATAGCCCAATCCACGGTTTAAACACAAGTAGGCTATTTAATCACATAACATGGATTCTGGGAGTGTAATAAAGCCATGACTTATTTCTCGTAATACACTAGTGTATTACAGATGCAAGTGAGGGCCGAATCACTGTGTTTTTATATTTAATCCTAGTTAATTGCATGGTATATCATAGGATACGTTCAAACACCTTTACTCTTTATCATTATTTGAAATCTAACTTCATAGTAACGTTAAATTTGGTTTAAGGTGTTGTATTATTTATAGGGCGAACGCATTTACAGCCGCGTAACGTAGCGTGTCATGTAAAAAACAAAACGACGTCATGATTTCTTTTACAAATTGCCGCCGTATATAAGGTAAATTGACAACATTGAAGTGAAACTATCACGTCGTCGGTGTGTTATGTGATAAACATAATCTTACATTCGTGACTGTGTATTATTGACTTTAATAAACGCGTTGGATAAAAAGATAGGCTACTCGTCAGAGCCTCGTATCCAATCATTTTATCCAACTCTTTTATTAAAATCAATAATACACAGTCACTCATGTAAGTTCCTCTATATAAGACAGTATAGATTATGTATTAAAATATGAATCATTCCGACTCCGTCCACATATATATGATCAGTAGACACATTAAACATAGTTCATACAATTACATATAATCAGTATAAATGCAGTGTGAATACAAACCTATTTTCTTCTCTTTAAACAATATCGGTATATGAACAAAACAGAACAGAACATATATTTTATGTATGTATCATCGCTTAAGTAATGGTGTGAACATACGCAGTCCTTATAACAGTATGTTCCACCTACATGTGAAAGGCAAGAAGGCCAGGTTGAAATAAGTATGGGAAAATAATGACACATAAAATTTGATTTGATCGAACAATGGGCAATTTATTTATAATGCCATAAAACATTATTCTAATATACCCGCACTATATAGCCTAGTTTAAAATATCTCGTTATATTCAACGATATATCACGGTAACGTTTGCAACGTTAGGCGAATAAGCAAGTCAATGCGGAAGATATCACTGTAACGTTTGCAACGTTAGGAGAGTAAGCACAGCAATGCGAAAGATTTCAGATGTGTGCGTTATTTTCACATTTTAGGGGTATTAGAATAGAAATAGAACATCGTTTACGGTGAATTATTTTATTGCCGTTCAATTGTAAACCGGGCTCGTGAAATTATTGTTTACAATTGAACTCCAAACAATGATATATTACACGATAATTCACCGTAAATGTTGTTCTATTTCTTAATATACAGAAGATATTTATTGAAAATTAACGGCTTAATAAGTATTACAGTGTAATTATTTTTTCATAACTGGGCGAAAGAAAAACGCCATACTAATTGTACTGGTGTAAAAAAAAAAAAAAAACATACAGTAAAGACATACATGTATGACCGTAAAATTAATCTGTGACAGTAAACATAATTGTCATCTGTAACTAAAATAAAATATAGACAATAAACATAAATGACTATGAAGGCACAATCAATACTAAGAAAAAACACAAAAAATACTGCAGATGAGGTGGAATAGAGGTGGAGGTAAAAATCCAAGTAATCTCGTGAGAAGCCTTCCTTACAGAATAATCAGAACCAAAGTGAGTTAGGAAGATAAAGATTGGTTCTAACCGAACATGTGATAAATTGGAAGTGTTTGATTGGTTGTGCCTTAATATACAACAACATGCGTTATTTCTTCAACCTTCGGCTTAATTAAGAAAATATATCTGATAATAACGATTCTTTTCTTGATTTAGATCTCTCGATTGAAAATGGTAAAATAATTAGCAAAATCTATGAGATGATTTTAATTTTGACATTTTAATTATCCCCACTTGGATGGGGATGTTCCCCTAGCAACTTCTTAAGGGGTGTATCTGTCTCAACTTATTCGTTTTTCTAGAGCTTGTACTCGAGTTGAGGACTTTAATATTCGTAATCTTTGTATAACTAAAAAGTTACTCAATCAGGGTTACCGTTACCATAAACTTCGTAAAAACCTTTGCAAAATGTTATTATCGTAACTCTGATCTTCTTTCCAAATATAAATGTAATTTAAGGACTCTTCTGCGACAAGGACTATCACAACCTGACTTCTATGGTGATGTGATTTATAAACTTCGTAAGATTCTTGGTCATAATCACTTTCATACTATCTTTGTTAAACTTGTTAAAAAGTTTATCAAAAGAAGTTATGACCCTATCATTTTGCAACGTACTGCATGCTTGGTGGTGGACCCTTTTACAGTTCACCAATATACTTTCCTCTTTAATTGTACGATGACCGGACATGCTGTGGACCCTACGATTACGCCTACCTAAAGCCCATTCAAACGGTGGCGTTTGATGTTTGTCCATGATCTTTCTTGTCGTGCCCTTAATGGTGTATTCTCTTACTGCTCTGGCTTCTACCAAGTCATTGAGTACCTTCATTGTGACTTTCTAGGCTATTGTTTTTTTGTATTATATTTACACGAGCATATTTGTGTTTTACTTATATTGCCTATTGATGCTGCCTTGTTTGTTAGAGATTAGATCATGGCGGGGATTTCTTTATTTACACTGTCCTGTTTTAATGGGATGACAGTAGGGTTAGTGTGAGGTTTGGTGCACCCTAGACCCGGTTTAAACCCCCAGTGGCCTACTTTGCCACTGACCCTTCCAAGGAGGTAGCCCTATTGTCCACCCTTTTGTGTTTGTGATGTCGTTTACTTTTATTATTGTTTGTTTCTGTGTTTTGTGGTTGACTGTCCTCCTTGAATGCTTCTTTCCCTGTCCGATCTTTTTATATTTCTTTTTTTAGATACTTCTTTTTCTAGATACATATTCGCATTAACATAAATATTTGTATGCAGGCATTAAATTCATTTATGTATAATTGCCTTAGTAATGGTGTGAACATACGCAGTCCTTGTAACAGTATGGTCCACCTACATGTGAAAGGAAAGAAGGCCAGGTTGAACTTAGTATGGAAAAATAATGACACATAAAACATGATTTGATCGGGAAATGGGCATTTATTTATAATGCAATAAAATATTAATATACAGAAGTTAGTTTTTGAAAATTAACGACTTAATAAGTATTACAGTGTAATTATTTTTTCATATTTGGGCGAGGAAAAACGCCACACGGAAACATCGCACAGATGACAATTTGGCCTTCAGGGTATGAACATGGTATTATAACAATATATACATTGGTGTAAAATATCACTCAATAAATACAGATAGTAAAAATTAGTGAAACATATATAATGTTAGTTCTAATTGATAAATATTCTACGGATGAACACCGTGTTGGCATATACCGCAAAAATCCTCACCATTACTGAGATCTCACAGACTAGCGGTGAAGCAACTTGCTGTCTTATACCGCCAAGTGTTCAAGACAAACGGTGAAACAACTTACTGTCTCATGCCATCAAGTGTTCAAGACAAACGGTGAAACAACTTGCTGTCTCACACCGTCAAGTGTTCAAGACAAACGATGAAACAACTTGCTGTCTCATACAGCCATGTGTTCAACACTCAGGGTGAAATGAATTGATGTCTCATATAGACAAGTATCTAAAATTAGTAGAAAAAGGTGTGCCACCCAAAGATCTTAACAATCAAACTCTGATACCAACTTAAGTAGAAGCAATAGCAAACAATGTGTATTACATCGTCATACAAAATCATGGTTTCAATGCATGCATGTAAACGAATATAATAAAGTTGTAATAAAGTTGACAGTATATGCGGCTGTATGACATTCAATATGCAAATATGTTGACTCTTGAATTTCTAAATAACCTATACTGTATTGATGAGCCGTTAAACAAAATTCAATTCAATTAAATTTCCATATTTAATCATTGTTTCTCCATTCAGTTATAATAATACTTTCCACTCTCTCTCTCTCTCTCTCTCTGGTGCGGCTCTAAATAATAATGTGTTCATTAGCCGTCAAACAATATTAAATTCCAATAAATTTTTCTAATTTAATCATTATTTAACCACTCAGTAAGCTATAATACCACTTACCACTTACCACTCTCCCTGATGTCTAGACATCTGAAGCGGCTCTAAATAGCCTGTTATGTGTTGATGAGCCATCAAACAATATTAAATTCAATTCAATTTTCCAATTTAGTCATTATTTCACCACGCAATACGTTATAATACCAATTTCCACTCTCTCTGGGGCGACCCTAAATGTCCTATTTATATGTGTGGATGAGCCATTAAAGAAGATTCTATTCAATTCAATTTACACATTCAGTCATTTTTTATCCGCCCAATACGTTACAATACCACCATACACTTTATCATATAATGTTGAGACGCTCCCTGCGGACACAATGGCTTTGCCGACACCATGGCCTCCTACGCCTAGGCCATAGTATCCACGGACACCATGGCCGGTGCAGACACCATGACCTCCTACGCATAGGCCGTAGTATCCGCGAACACCATGGCCGGTGAAGACACCATGGCCTCCTACGCCTAGGCCATAGAATCCGCGGACACCATGGCCGGTGCGGACACAATGGCCTCCTACGCCTAGGCCATAGTATCCGCGGACACCATGGCCGGTGCGGACCCATGGCCTCCTTACTACAAGGTGAACTCCGGTTCCACATTGCTGTCTACAGGGCCACGCCAGCCACATGAACTATCTACAGGAACGTGTTGAAGTATATATAAGAAAGAAGATCCGCGGACGTGTAAGCAACAGTCGGTTACTGTGTCAGCCCTACAGCGTCACTTATCCTTGCAACTCTACTCACGCCCACTAAACATGCATGGATGCAAACAAACAAGTTTTGTAACATATTTAGTAAATCTACATATGCACAAACCCATACCTGTATATAATTCATTTTGAAACAAAATTACCTCAATAGAAATTAAACATTAAACATACATAGGAACAAAACTATGTTTGTGTCAACCTTGATGAGCAAATCTTAATTTGCTATTTCAGCTCGCCCTTATTGATAACCTTAGCTATATACTCAAAGCGTTCACACTTAAAATCAATATTTTTACCGTAACTGATAAGAAGAAACACATATTATTAAAGGGACTGGGGACGATCTGGAAGAATAAATGTTGTCAATCTAAAATAATGAGTTGCATTTGCATATTCAATGAACATATGTACTAATTAAACTAGGCCCCATAACTAATCGATTTAGCTGAAATCTGGACGACTCCGTTAGTTTTTGGTACATTGATCGTTTATATTAATTCATAATTGTTTGTGTTATTAACTCCACGAGTGTTTGATATGTACCATTGCAGCAATATAATACCCATATAATTTAACAACAAAAACGCACCGAGTCGTCTTATTTTCCCGTCCTAACATGTTCATAAATAGTTCTACCAAATACTATCCGAGATTGCCTCCATTCCCTTTGAGACTACTAAATAGTTTGCCAGATTATTACAACAGTAAGCAGGTAAGACTCACTCTGTTGTTGTAATTCAGAAAATGGAAAGAGCATAATTATACAGAAGCGTTAACTTAATCTTAATAAATGATAAAATAGTGTAAATGTCGCCGGTTTAAACTGAAAGAGGAGTAGATACCATTTTGTGTGTGTGACCATTACCTTCTGAAGTTGTAGAATTGCATGGATTTAAACAAAATTGATTTAGCAAGGATTTAAGATACGTGTAAGAATTTTTTTCTAGATCGTTTTATGATTTAAATCTGTCGAATTATATACTATTATGTATGAATCTGCTTGAAAGATTTAATTATTTCAGTGTATGTTTAACCTATACTGACCTAGTTTTAACTCTACTCGTCAAAGACCAGCATGGCTAATAAAGTAGCAGTCGCTGTCGGCGTGTGCATTAGCAGCAGTATGTAGTCATATATTCAGCTAGATAGTGTATGCATTTTGTATTTTGTATTTTTCATAGTGGTCACGTAAATATGAGCAAGAAAAAAACAACTGATTATTTTATTGTTTTAAATTACCGACCTTAGCTCTACCGAAGACAGTAAACCAAAAGTCGAATGTAGAATGGAGAACTAGAGTTGAATGTAGAACGGATAACTAGAATCGAATGTAGAACGGAGAACTAGTTCCGAATATAGAACGGAGAACTGGAGGTGAATGTAAAACGGAGAACTAGAGTCGAATGTAGAACGGAGAACTGATGTCGAATGTAGAACGGAAAACTAGAGTTAAATGTAAAACGGAGAAATAGAGTCGAATGTAGAACGGAGAACTGGAGTCGAAAAACTAGCTAGATTCGAATGTAGAACGGAGAACTTGAGTTGAATGTAGAAGGGAGAACTGGAGTCGATAGTAGCATGGAGAACTGAAGTCTAATGTAGAACGGAAAACTAGAGTCGAATCTAGAAAGAAGAACTGGAGTCGAATGTAGAACGGAGAACTAGGTTCGACTGTAGAACGGAGAAAGGGAAGTGAATGTAGAACGGAGAACTAGAGTCGAATGTAGAACGGAAAACTGAAGTCGGATGTAGAACGGAGAACTAGCTAGAGTCGAATGTATAACGGAGAACGGGAGGTGAATGTAGAACAGAGAACTAGAGTCGAATGTAGAACGGAACTGAAGTCGAATATAGAACAGAGAACTAGAGTTGAATGTAGAACGGATAACTAGGTTCGAATGTAGAACGTGAACTAGTTCCGAATATAGAACGGAGAACTGGAGGTGAATGTAAAACGGAGAACTAGAGTCGCATGTAGAACGGAGAACTGAAGTCGAATGTAGAACATAAAACTAGAGTCAAATGTAGAACGGAGAACTAGAGTCGAATGTAGAACGGAGAAGGTCTTACACCTCTATTATCTCCCCTGAAAGCTCACGGACCTAGAGACAAAAGGAAACCAGAAAATAATTCTATTTTTTTCTCAATTTTAGGCAATTTTTAATTTGAAAAATAGGTTTTTCTTTGCGTTAGCATACATCTGCAGTGTAAAAGACAGATGATACAGAAAATCCCATGTTGATATGAGGTTTCATTCAAATTTCAGAATTGTTTGACCGAAGCACCGCATACTCAGCTAGATAGTGTATGAATTTTGTATTTTCCATAGGGTTCACAAAACATGAGCGAGAAAAAAAAAACTGGCTACCTGGCTAACTTATGTATTTTATTGTTTTAAATTACTGGTCTTGGCTATACTGAAGATATTAAACCAACAACAATGTCTGCTGCCCTGCTTTGAAGCTCAGATGTTGGAAAAGGCTGTACAGTAACCCTATGGGGAAATTAATTGAGGTGTGCGACCTGAACTGGAGTCGAATGTAGAACGGAGAACTATAGTCGAATGTAAAACGGAGAAATAGAGTCGAATATAGGACGGAGAATATAGAACGCAGAGCCAACTTCATACACATCAGAATTGGTGCAATCGGTGCAATATTGGTCGAGTCCTTCCGAGTCGGATTAACAAGGTACGGAAATCAACGAAGCAGTTCCGATCGACAATCGCTGATACCATCAGACTGCCTTACATGCCAAAAAGGTTTTCGAACCAGCCCAGTTCTTTTTAATTCGATCCCCAGTAATGTTCTCTAAATTATCTGCTTAATAAAACATCGTCAAACCGTATAATATGTTCAAAATTCGTCGCCAATATTATTGACATGGAGAATGTTATCAGTGCACCCGTTTTATCTTGTTAAATCAACAGTAGTTAACATGCTAGTTTGATAACCTACTCGAGTGTATTTGTTTGCCGGTTTGAATGGTGTATTACGTCACTTTTAGTATATGTTAGGCCATATATGACGGTAGACTGGTTTGTGGTAGAGGAGGACCACCCCATTTTCTCCAAACTAATTGTGTACTAGATATTGTGTACACAGATCTTTCGGCAGTACGGTACAAACTCGTAGACATGAAGATGTTAATGACAATAAGTTCATATCAGATGAGAAAGTATTCATCACCATCAACATCACCAATTAACCGTACACACGAAATGTATTTTATTTTAGGTTAAGCATCGCCCTTTAGCAAAACAACAATTTGATCACATTAATACATCATTTTGATGGGTAGGAACAAGTTTAGAAATTAAATAACCTGGTAAATCCCATTAAATCGATGCTAAGCTATGTGTTCTAGTAGTCATGAACAGTGATTAACATACGTATCTAAGTATATGCAGGGCTTATATTCAAACGATATATGCGGGGGCTAATTTTTATGTAAAGGGAGGTAATTTTAAGACTTTAAACTGTGGTTCGTTATTTCCATCGTTATTACCAATTATTCTTTGCGGTGTTTAACCACTTAAACACAGAACGTTTATTTAAAAAAATTCTACCATTTTCTTTTTCACTTTTATATAAGTATTTTAATGAAATGTAAAGTTTTAACTAAATGGAAGATAATTCTGATATCTACATTGGATCACAGATAATCGGTAAAAGGAAGACCAAATATTTCTTGCCAACGCTTTTATATACTTCATTTTATAAACTATCATTCCATTTCTTAAAGCTAATAGATGTGCACAAATTTGTGTTAAACTCATTTTTTCAGTACACGTATATTTATGTTGGTTTTGTTGATTTTCTTTTTTTTTATCACGATCGTATTGATAACCTAAATAAACACTGTAATGCGTACTGTGTAGTTATCCTATGGCATGACAGATTATCGAAAAGGTAAGACTGGGTTACTGTAATTGTGAAATGAGAGAATGTACTTACGACTGAGGTATTGTAATTGTGAAATGAGAGCATGTACGACTGGGGTGTAGTAATTGTGAAATGAGAGAAAGTACGACTGGTGTATTTTAATTGTGAAATAAAAGAAAGTACGACTGTGGTATTGTGATTTTGAATGAGAGAAGGTACGACTGGGGTATTGCAATTGTGAAATGAGAGAATTAACTTAAGACTGTGATATTGTCATTGTGAAATGAGAGCAAGTACGACCCTGGTATCGTAATTGTGAAATGAGAGAAGGTACTACTGGTGTATTGTAATTGTGAAATGAATGGCTAGTTTAGTATTATACATGTGATTGTTGAAACGATTCATGGGCAACCATGCGTTGTCTTCTTAAATTGTCGCTTTAGTGAGTAAGTTATTCCAATGTTGGGTTGTGTGTATAACCTTAGTATTGCCGTAAGAAGAATGAATGTGCATATCTTCAAACCAGAAATTTAAACACAGTGTCTACCGAATATATTACACCAAAGCTGAATAGCGGTTAATAAAGTAAATGAAAGCAAAACTTGTCTAAGTTTTAATATACAGTAGATCATATTGTTTCAAATCCTTTTGAATATTTTATAAAAAAATGTGTTGGGCGTATCGTATAATGCTATATATTATATTATAGTGTGTTTACATATGCAAATACCTATAATCACTATTTGGCTGCGTTGGCGATGATGACAATACTGATGATGAACTTTATTTCCTCCACTTGGGAGAGTATAATACTACACAAATGGTGAAGCATATCTAGTAAAGACATTATAACAAACATGACAATGACAAAATAGCCTACGACTATACAACTTGCAAAAGGAACAATCTGTTATACATACGATCTGAAACATATCTCTATATACACATACAAACATACGTGTATACAAACACGCACGCAAGAACACACGCACACAGTTATACAGTCACACACATATGCACCTACATGTATATCTGGTCTATTTAATTAATATATCTAGTATGTTAAAACTATTATAATTAATACATACTCGGGAAGAGAATTTTGTAATAAAGTTAGCAATATATATAAGTACAGCTTCAGCTGCAAGGAATACTATCTTGATTAATTACACATGTTTAGACATCCTCATGTATCAGTTATTTGATATATAGTTGTGTACATTGTCCTTAACAATCGGTATAACTATTTACATGCGAGATGTCGATAACTATAAGAGATAAATAACCTAATCATCAGTCTAGTATCAACAGGTCACATGAACCATGTAGCATTAAAATATACAGGATCGATCTCATTATTAAGTGACGTTGACATACTACTTAGCCACTAACGTCCTTTCTGGTGATAACGGCAGCTGATCAAAGTCTTTGGTGCACTGCAGCGTATAATTAACCTCATAATTAGCAGGACGAACCGCGAAGGAATATTCATCTTAAGACGTAAGTTTCTTACAATACAGTAACATAGTCTTGGTGCATAGATATTTATGTACACATTATAGATTACACTCATAACGTTACGCTTTGTTTGATGTGGGAAATCATAAAACAAGTGTGTATGGGAGTACAAAAAAACACCAGTAAGAAATATTGAAATTGAAATTGTCATTTATTTAAAAAATGACGATCAAAGGTGTGGGGACTTAAAACGTAAATGACGAACTTATCAAATAGTAATAGCATTTGTTTTTTAACTAAATGATATATTTATGTTATCACATCAAAGGTGTGACAATTTATTTAAGAAATGACGCGCCACGCCCGCCTAAACAAATAGTAATAACATTTGTTTTTGTTTTTCCAATAAATGGTCTATGTCAGAAACATAATATAGATATATTTATATTGCATATTGTAAATAAATCTCAAACCGAAAACCTGTACATATATTATCGTAGGCTAACTGATATGATAGATAGACAAAAGGGTTGGATGGTGGGAATATTTTGCACAAATGTAGGCAGTTTTTATAACTGTCTGGTACGTTATGAAAGCGTCACGTAGATTGATTCTAGATCAGACTACACCAACTACCAACCAATCAGCGGGCAGGGAAAAAGTTCCAGGGTAAATTCGGAGCTATTACACAGAATCTCTTAATTTTGATTGGTTGTCAAGGTAAACAAACTAAAAAATCTTGCTAAAAAATTTAAAATTCAACTTTTGAAGAGTACTTATAAAGGTTAAATCATACATTTGTGCAATGTATTCATAATATGTTGTATAATCAAAGAAAGAAGTATATTTTACATTTTCCTCATGTTTCTACATGCAAGTAGGTGGGTCAGCATCATCCGGCTCAAACAGCTTTTTCAAAACATACTCAGTGTATGGCTTCTGTATGTTTTTTTGATAAAACTAAGATAGGTCTTTCAAAACAAGTAATAAAAAATATAGCTTCCTATATTAGGGAACTCAGTACAGCGCTTAGAGCTATAAGGTAGGCCATTGCAAAATGAATTGGTGTAGTATGACCTCTAATTGAGGTTATAATAGCGTAAAAGATACTCCATTGCCCTTCCATAGTAAAGTTAGAATGTTGACAACCTGTTAAAAACTCAAACCTCGTTAGAATTCTGGGAAACTTATTTTATCATGCAAATAAACATGTCTGCTATTAAACATCAACAAGGAAATAGGGGCTTTAATACCTTCTAAGAAACATTTCTTCAGTTGTATACTAACACCGGGTCAAAGGTCAACACTATTTTTACCCCTTGCAATTTCATACCCTGTCTACTTTCACTTCTCAAATTTATATAAAAAACTGTCAAAAACATGATGAGCTGCATTTTCAAATATCAACAACATGTCCAGAATACAGTTATAGCCAAAAAATAACAGGAACCAGCACTAAAAAAAGTTTTTAAAGAAAAAAAGATTAGCACTCTTTAATACAGAACTACTTTCGACTGCACCAGGCGAGCACATCCTGTTGATTAGTGTAATTAGACCTATAAGGGATTATTTTTGCGTCATGTTTTTTAATTAAACTGGTCGATTCAACCTAACAACTTAATAAAAGAACATTTTGACTTGTTTCGCAATGCCGAATGACTTCATCTTGAAATTATTGCGATTTACCTGCGCTTGACCATGCACTAAATCGAGTCGATTTTGTCGAGAAATTAAGAAATAATAAAAAAAGCAATATCTCAGCAACCGTTCAACATTTTCTCATCAAATCAGCTCTGGTGGCTTTGTTTCACATCCCTGAGTATGTATACCACACATTTTGCCATATATCTTTCACAAAAATTCCAAAAAATTTAAAAACATCACAATTTTAGGGAAAATCAGTAAATTTGAGGAAAAGTTGCCAAAAACACTCTAAAATAGTCTAAAAGTCTGAAAATGATACTTTTTCTCTGTTTCTGAGTTCAACTCACCTATTCAAACAAAATAAATGCCTAGCAAATCATTTTTTATGCAATTCTGAAAAATACATGATTTCTCCTTATAGGTTATAATGGCGTAAATGAGTCTCCATTGCCCTTCCATAGTAAAGTTAGAATGTTGACAACCTGTTAAAAACTCAAACCTCGTTAGAATTCTGGGAAACTTATTTTATCATGCAAATAAACATGTCTGCTATTAAACATCAACAAGGAAATAGGGGCTTTAATACCTTCTAAGAAACATTTCTTCAGTTGTATACTAACACCGGGTCAAAGGTCAACACTATTTTTACCCCTTACAATTTCATACCCTGTCTACTTTCACTCCTCAAATTTATATAAAAAACTGTCAAAAACATGATGAGCTGCATTTTCAAATATCAACAACATGTCCAGAATACAGTTATAGCCAAAAAATAACAGGAACCAGCACTAAAAAAAGTTTTTAAAGAAAAAAAGATTAGCACTCTTTAATAAAAAACTACTTTCGATGCACCAGGCGAGCACATCCTGTTGATTTAGTGTAATTAGACATTGAGAAGATAATTCGCATAACGGTTCATGCGTTATTTAAACTTTTACCGTGATAACGACGCTTAAGTATAAATGAATATACTCGTATATTTACAGGTATCCGGGTAGAGATTAAGTTTACATAAAAACATTTATTTACCAATAACTTTATATTTATGTACACATTATAGATTACACTCATAACGTTACGCTTTATTTGATGTGGGAAATCATAAAATAAGTGTGTATGCCGGGAGTAAAAAAGAACACCAGTAAGAAATATTGAAATTGAAATTGTCATTTATTTAAGAAATGACGAACTTCATCAAATAGTAATAGCATTTGTTTTTTAACTAAATAATATATATATGTTTTCACATCAAATGTGTGGGAACTTAAAACGCCAAAATTGCCAAAAGCAATACATAGAGGATTTTACATGAGTACTCGTTCATGATTGAAGTTATTAAACGAGTTGGTAAAATGATATAATGCGAGGCTTTTGCACAGAATTATATCATTTTTGCTAACGAGTTATACAATTCAATAATGAATGAGAACGAATGTTAGATTTTATTTATCACATAACTCACATATAGACTTTTATTGCCTTTTGCCTGTCGCTATAACACTCACAACAGACATAAACCGTGGAAATTGGATCATAGTTATTATGGATTTTTTGGACAGCGCGTACTAGGCTCATTTGCATACTTATATACCTAGTGGTATATCGAAAATATTGAATGGTGTTATTCCACTCACACACCGTAATTTATAATATGAACTAAGGTAAAACCTTGAGGCGAGCACAGAAAATGTGAAAGTAAATTTTAAACAGATAAAACTCAATGAAAGAACAATACAAATAACTTGTCAAACAATAATAAGGTCCTCTCAGGGGTTTTGGGGGAAATGGCCATTTATATTTGTTATTTTCAGGGGAAAAGAGAACATTGACACATATTTTTAGGGAACAATGGAACATGACTTTACAGGAAATAAAATTATAACATTTACTTTTAATATTTAAAAAGAAATCACAAAAAGTTAACATTTCAAACAATATCTTTGTGATGACAGTGTTGCAGCTATAATTACTGTAGGACAGAATGAATTTTGGGGAACATTAGCAAATCTTTTAAACATTAAAAATACTTTTAGAGAACAGGGGAACATTGGACAAATAATGTTGGGGAACAAAGCAAAATAGTTGTCGGGAACAAGGGAACACTGACTCATATTTTCAGGGAATTAAGGAAGATGTACCCCTTCCATCCTCCTGTGGGCCTCAATAATAATAATAATGAATAAATCATTAAATGCAATATACAATTTGAACGGGGCAAATTGCATTTATCATATTGTTCTTACTGAGGGGACACTGATTAAAACAGGCAAAACATATGTTCAAAACGTTTTTTGATTATGATAATAATGAATTCAAGTATATATACTCAGTCGCAAAAGAAAATTTACGCTTTGAAAATTTTACTTTACACCCCTATCCTTTTTATCAAGCAATTCAACCTATTGAAAAAAAATGACAACATGATATTGGCAATAGAATGACAACAACTTTGGTACCAAACATGACGTATATTAATTTTGGAATTTATACATTTTATTCTAAAAAAAAATCATTGCACACTTTGTTTCACAACTAAGCTGTATACACTTTCTTTTGCAACTCAGTATAATTAGATTAAAACGTTTTAGACTAGCTGGAAAGAAATAAACTGCCAAATTTAGCATTTACCTCACTGCTTCAAGTATACACTGTCGTGATATAACTAAACTGAAAGATTGTTAACTTTATACATATACATACATTGTTCCAATTGCTTTTTTACATTTTTTTTATTTTGCCAGAAATGTTGATATTTTCTATGTTATTATTTATAACTAAATATATGCAAACTGTGACCTGTGTATTTAGCCGATAACACTAAAAATGATTCACAAATAGATAAGAGATGGGGATAATTGTGTTAATTCTAACATCACAGTTCATCTGTCCTGATCTTACCTTGAATAAGAACCGTCTGTACAAGATGGCAAGTTGCATTCACTTCAGTGTATGGGTTTGAAGAAATCCAATCTGTGTGTGACCCAATGGGCTACTCGTACAAGATGCTAGTGTCACCATCCAATGCTGATTGTAAATGCCTGACAGAATAATACAACTATCAGTCACAGACAACCATTTAAATATAAACAAAGGGTAGATGACTCTTTTCTTGAAGATGTTCAGTGTGATGCAGCCCTTCTGTAGTGTAAATCACATTTTTGCTTTTCACTGAAAAGGCAGTTCCAGTACATCCTGGTGTTTCATCTCTGTTCTGGTATGTTGTGTTCCGGTAAATCGTACCACTATAATTATGTCATAAAACACAAATCCGGTTTTAAAATTCTATAATGAGGTTATTTTTACCATACCACATATATGAAGTACAAATCACTATCTGAGTAAAATAAATGAGAACCAGACTATCCGCCATATTTTAAACGATAGGACACCCACCTGTATGGGCACAATAGAATCTGGACTTATGATTGTGTTTAGTGTAATGTATCTATGATATCTACAGTCTATAGTGCTGCCACACTGGAATACCACACCGTAGTACACACAAGTGTGTGTGTTGTGTGGGTCGGTCGGTGTGTGTGTGGGGGAGGTATTTTTAAATGAACAAATGTAGGGGGTGAGGACCCAGCCAGCAATCCTATATCTAGCCTTCATCGGCCCGATATTTTTTTATATCGGACCAGTATCGCAAACGATATCGGCCCGATATCGGCGTGCCCATCGGCTTCAAGTCAGACCGATATCATGTCGGCTTCACATTGGACCGATATTGGTCAGATATCGTTTTTGTTTACCATCCATCACCGGTTAGACATCGTTTTAGTTTACTATCCATCATCGGTACAATATCGGTTAGTTATCTATCAAATATGTATCCGATATAGTTTTGACCCGAAGTGGGGACAGATAGACATCAAATTTGCTCTATTGTCACCATCCAGCTAGCACAGTATGTAGCTAGAGCATCGGATTACCAATCCAAAATACATGTATATGTTTCGCAACATACAAGGTTATCGGGCGTTTAACTCCGTCCGATTTTTTTTATCAAATCAATTTAATGAATACTGACTACCTTATATACATCTTTTTGTTGGTGCTTATCTGAATTAGCTCGATTGGGAAAATATTCATTAGCAATAAATAAAACTCTTGTGAATGTAGGTAGCATCATTTTGCAATGTAAAAAATGACATTTGCGAGGAATATCTGTTCCCATTAACAATAAATATACGATATTCAAAATGACATGTCATTACCTCCCTTTATGGATTTATGGAATGTTATATCGGACTGACAGCGGTCCGATATATGGTATTAACTGATATAAACTATGTCGGCCTGATGTTGGCCCGAGATATAATAATAGACATTAGAAGAAATGTGCTATATTCATTCAGATTAATGCATTGAACAATCAATTTAGCATGCCATGCAAACAAAAAATTCAAAAATTGGAAAATATTGAATTAATCGGCTGTACATCTGCCCGACTTCTACATATCCAACATTTAGCCGACATCTGACGATATATTTTTAGCAAATCATAAAAAGAACACACAAACCCAGTCAGCAAGCCTATATCGGACTGATTATGTTTCCTTTATGCAGATAACGGATAGACATCGGGCCTTGCCACTCTGTTACTGTTACCGATATCAGATAGATATCGGTAAATCCGATATCGGTTACAGAGCTGCAGTCTGCATAACGGTCCGATGTCTATGACAGATAACGGATAGACATCGGGCCAATCTGCCGACATTCCGACCAATTACCGATATCTATCCGATATAGCCATGCTGGCTGGGGAGTGGTGGGGTGGCTTGTAGTCTAGACTTTTCAGGAGAGGGGGTTTGTCTGAGGGAACTTTTCCTCTTTTTTTTCAGGGTGTGGGGGGTGGGATATTTTGTAGATTTTTCTAGGGGGTATCTACCTATCTTCGAATAAGTCAAACCCCTGCTGGGGACCTAGACTTGACGCGCGTCAACTGACAAGACGTGAGTTGAAATAAAGCTAAGGATAAAATTAGAAATAGTATACAGTGTTAAAAGAAGATAGGGCTTGCTTTCTAGGGAGACATGTGATTGACATGGCTAACAGCCAGGCCAAATGCACTGGGGGGCAGGGTTACTACGCTTTGAGGTAGGGTATTCCATTGTCTATGGTTGTGGGGAAGAATAGTCTGGGTTAGTCTGAAGAAACGCTTTCCGTTCCCGGCGAGGGTGGTTTGTCCATAAATAATTAATCATTTAAACTTGCTCAACATCAACTCACAAAAGTGTTAGTACAAAGTGAAAGCAATCCGAGTCTTCCAGAAATTACCTGAGTTGTCACTAGGCCCCTAGTCGTCTGCAAATAATGTCAATATTTACTAATTTTATGTCACTGATTTTAGCACGCGCCCCTAATTTGTATAATGTGGAAAAAATCCGGCCAAGACAATTTAACCTTCATACCGAGTGTTTACAAATAAAAAAACATACTAAATGAATAACTCACATATGCTGCTAGTGTTGTTTTAACATTGTGCGCTCTGAAATTGTTGACATGTTCAGCATATTCCTGCATTTGTTGTCATTTTGAAATTTCCCACGGAAACCACATATTTTCTAGAAAGCCTTTGTTTCGCATTTTAACCCGTTACATATTCTGCTGCAAATATTCTATAGGACTTTGTCAAGGAGTCAGAGAGCTTTTCAAATTATTTCTGAAACTCTATTCTATCCAGTTCTAACGGAAACGTTGCATAGAAAACTGTTTTAAAGAAAATAAATCAAAATTTCGAAACTAAAGATAGAATAAATACTACCGGTGTCTGCGTTAGAACAGCTTAAAGCGTGACAACGACGATTTACCATCAAAATTGGGACGCATAGATTAGCAATTATCCTTTTTTTTTCTTTTTTTTTTCTTTTTTTTTTCCCGTTACCGTAAAGTTCGCTTGCACTCGAAGTGCCTTCGGCACTTCTCGCTAGCTGTGCTCGCTATGATAACTACAAATACGCGTTGAGATCGGTTTTGAAAGCATTATACTGTGTTATTGAAACATTATAATGTCTTCTTAAAACGCAACATTATTCATTAGTAAGTATTTTCGTTTATTTAACCACTGTGTCGAGATGCTATGAGTTGAACTATTGTGTTGTGGTTTTTTAGTACTATATTGTGTTGTTAATTATGATTTAACCGGTGCTGTTATTCGGTCTCACTAGGATATCGCCATCGTACCATCGTACCATCACGTTTACAAGTCGATACATGATGGTACGATGGCACTAATTGACAAATATAGTAGCAAATATTGTGCATTTGTTACTGCAGTTCTAAATAAATGGTTGCAAACTATTTCTAAGCGACACGCAGCAGTCACGTTCATTAGCCTTTCTTCGCAAGAGGACCACTTCCAAATACTTCAAATTACGAACACAAAATACAATCATATTTGTATTTCCCCGACATGAAACATTTACATGCAGTTTTAAAAGGAACAAAAACTATAGTTAAAAGGGTTACGTGATTCGTAGTGCTAACTCAACAATGAACTGTTCGTAACTATTTTATATTTTAGAACCTCAGACTGCAGTAACCAATACTTGGCGCTATATTACTGCGGAAAAACTTTAAATATACTCCTTAAAACAATTCAAAGACCATGTTTTCTGTTTCATATTTTTTATCATTTAAACAGTTTTGAGTTTAAACGTTTAGTGTACACATATATTACCTTACATTCCAGGAATTCACACAGTATGTATTAGTTCATAAACGTATGAGTACACCGTGCACTATGATTTTAAATGGTCAACCTCTCAATTTACACTTGTTTTACCACATGATGCTTTAGCCCGTTCAAACGAATTTGAGAATTTCTTAGGTGTTCAGTGAAAATCATCAATTTTGCGACTGTTGCATTGCGGAGCACGATATATATATATATATCGGTAGACCATCTGTGCTCGTGTGGGGGTGCGGTCTCGTTTGTTGGCACAACGGACCTGAATGTCATTCGGACTAAGTCTCTAACAGGCTTACGTTATCGGTCTGAGCTATTGGATAGGTTTGTTCGACCGTATGCAGGGGCAGTTGGATCAGACTTCCTGTTAATGGACGACAACGCCCGTCCACACAGGGCTCGCATGGTCAACGACCACCTGGATCAGGAGGGCACTGAGCGTATGGATTTGCCTTCTCGTTCTTCTGACATATGGGACATTCTTCAAATGCGTATACCAGCTAGGATTGTGCAACCGCAGACGGGAGGACCTTGTAAACTCCCTGGTGGAGGAATGGAGGAGGATTCGACGATTTGAGATCCGGCGGCTGATTAGAAACGTTCGGTCTTGGTGCATAGCAGTTATTGCTGCTCGTGGTGAACATACACGATACTATGTTTGGAATTACCGTTTATTCATAGGAGAAGTGTTTCAATTTTTTTACCCTACCCACCATGTGTAAAACAGTTGATTTTAAATGGTCATCTCTGAAATCTTTATTGTTGTTTTGTTAGGTTATTTGTTTATTTTGTGGTCTTTCAATCATGTCAATTACATTGAGGAGTATAAACTGACTTTCCTCCTTGAATGCTACTTTCCCTGTCCGACATTTTTATATTTCTCTCTAATATTAAAATTTTCGTAATGCTTTAATACCAACACAATGCTTCAACAGTTGTGTCGGTCGACATTTATTCATAGCTAATGCTGGTTTCTAGATGCCATACGGACTTTAAATAGAGTGTTGTATCTTGTATCTTGTACCGAACATACGATCTTACCAACGCAACAAAATGCTTCCATAAGTAAGCATAATGTTTCAACAACCTGCCTGTAACACAATTCTTTAACAATCTCACACAGTTCTCCAATATTTGAACTACTTTACGTAATGCATTAACAAACCCACCACAGTTAGTGCTCCCAATAGTTTAAATACACTAAGAAATGCGTTAAAAACCCAACACAATGCTTCAATGTTTGAAGTATATCATAATGCGTTGACAACCCAGTGTAATGTTTGCTTTTTTATTATGAGTTTCGTGTGTTTTCTTTTAAAATACGATTAACATGAACTTAATTATTTACAAAACAATTTGAAGTCCTCAGACAAAAAAGAGCATACTTTCTTTCCATGTTCCATAATATTTGGTTAGAAAATTGCAAATAAGTTATAATAGTCCTTAAAGGAACTGGAGGCGATCTGGAAGAATTGTGTATGGCTCCAAGTTTGAATAAAGCGTCATATTTTGCATTAAGTATGCATGTCCACTAAATATGCTATGTAATATTAATAATTATTTAAGAACACTTTTAGTCTGCAAAACTCGAAAGATCTGGGAGTTGTGTTGCATAAATAATAGACATTAATTCACATGGGGCTGTGACGAGCATACTTCATTTTATTAAATTATATTTTGAACCAATAGCAATATTGAATAACTAATATTACCGTTTTAGTCCAAATATCGAATTTCACTGTTATTATGAATGAGAACAGTAGTATGTAAATCCACTCACAATTATATTTTTTCTAAAAGCATCCAAAATCCAATTAAATTTATTGAAATTTATCTTAACTCAACTGATTCCGAACTGCTCCCAGAGTCTGTTTATATATTGCCCAAAGCCTACTCCAAAAACTTCCCCACCAAAACAGTCAAATGAAAATAGCCCAAATTTCATCATAAATGAATTAGCATACATCAGTCCAATGAGAAGAGTTAACAATTCTAATTTTATCTGTTCTTGTTTAGAAGGATTCATTCTATATGGATGCTGTTTTATTGGAGTAGAATTTCCAACATCGACATCATGGTAAATTTTGTCAGTTTTTGTTGGAACATCAACAAATAAGTGCTCATATTCATGTATTAATTGTTTCAGCTCATGTCTCTGTGATCGTTCTGGATGTGATAGTTTCTCATCCAGATTTTCTCAAAATGTCACTGTTTGTAATATTTCGCTAAACCAGGATCATTTTTGTCAAACGGTTCATTCTCATTCTGTAATTCGTCACTGGAATTTTCAAGTGGGACACGGCAAACTACATTAACTTAATGTGAAAACGGCTATCTCTGTCAATATATTCTTTTAACATATTGATGTGACAAAGCTGACGTTGCTTTCGACTTCCAGGAATATTGATGATATAATTTAAATCACTGATCCTTTTCTCTTATGTATAAGGACCGTGAAACCTAGCTTGTAAAGGCTTTCCAGAAATAGGTTATAAAACACGAACTTTATCTCTAGGTTTGAAATTTCTTTCTTGAACAGTCAAATCATACCTTGTTTTCTTTTTTGATTGAAATGATATGAGATTAGACTGAGCTATATCACAAGCTTTTGACAGTTTGTGTCTAAAATCAGACACGTACTGTAGAAGATTCAAAGAAATGTTTTCTTCTGAGAGAATTTTCTCTTTAAGTAACTTAAGTGGCCCACGAACAGTGTCATCAAAACTAGTTCAAATGGGCTGAAACCCACAGATTCTTGAACAGACTCTCTAACGGCGAAAAGCAACAAGTGGATACCTTCATCTCAGTTTTTGTTAGTGTCAAAACAATATGACCGTATCATGTTTTTCAGTGCCTGGTGAAATCTTTCTAGAGCACTTTGACTTTCCGGATGATAAGCCGAAGACTTAAACTTTTGAATGCCTAACTCATGGATGACCTGTTGAAATATACCAGACATGACATTTGAGCCTTGATCAGAATGGACATATTTTGGATGGCCAACTAGTACTTTGGCTTAATATTCCTAAGTGGAATAGCTTCAGGAAATCTTGTTATCCACAGATATTGATTACAAGAAATATAAAAAGATCGGACAGGGAAAGTAACATTCAAGGAGGACAGTAAACCACAAAACACAGAAACAAACACGCAAACAGACAAACAAGATGGCAAAAGCAATAATAAATGCAAACGACATCACAAACACAAAAAGGGTTGACAATAGGGCTACCGCCTTGGAACGGTCAGTGGCAAAGTAGGCCACTGGGGGTTTAAACCGGTTCTAGGGTGCACCAAACCTCACACTTACCCTACTGTCATCCCAGTAAAACAGGACAGTGTAAATAAAGCCTTGGTATTAGGCAAGGGCCAGCACAGTCCACTATTATTTTACTGAAAGGTTCAGCAAATGCAGGAATGGGTTAAAGATGGGCTTTGGGAATCTTCTGATTGCGTTGTGAAACATCCTTTTTGAGATTTGGCCAATAAAAATGACACAAAATATTCTGACGTGTCTTATTGACACCTAATTGACCAGACATAGGAGTTTCATGGGCCAAACTGAGAATTTCCTGACGATATGAAGTAGGAACCATAATTTGATAGTTGACAGTCCATTCATCATCAGCGGGGACATCAGGTGGTCTCCATTTTCTCATCAGGATCCTATTTTTAGTAAAATAATAAACTGGGACTTGTGAAGTTTTTTCTTCAACCAAGTTAATGTCAGAATAAAAAGATCATTATCAATGACTCTTTTAGCCATAGCTCGAGTAACTGCACAAGCCGGATACAAATCAGGTAATTCCTGTTCAACGGGATCAGAGGATTGATCCAAAAAAGGCTTGTCGGATACAAGTGGATTAACCGCGACCTTATCTCCAGCTAGGTCATTGTCTAGTAACAAATGAACACCTTCAAATGGCAAAGAAGATTGTATTCCCACTGCCACAGGTCCAGTAACCAAAGCTGATGACAAATAAATATTATGGAGAGGGACAGTCAAATAACCGAACTCTACCCCTTGAATAAGTACATTAGTACCAGAATAAGTCTTCTCAGAAAAAGGCAGGATATCTGCTAATATAAGACACTGAGAATCTCCTGTGGCTCGCAAAATCTTAATAGGGATAGGCTTGGTCGAATCACCAATTAGTGTTATAGAACTTACAGACATAAATGATTCATAAGTCTCCATAACAGAATCAGACTGGGATTTCTTTACCTCCAACACAAGACTGATGTATAGACCTTACAGAGGTGAGACTAGTAGCTTTTACACGTTCTTTGTTGTTGTTGTTGCTTTATTTTCAAAGAAAAACACTCAGAAATGAGGTAACCTTCGTTTTTGCAATAATTGCAAGTAATTTGAAATAAGAATATTTGATCAGTATTCTCATTAGATGCTTAATGTTTAGAAGCAATAGTACCTAATGTACCAGACTGAGATTTAGAAGTACTGCCGTACGAGTGAGAGGGTTTCTTAAATGAAGAATGCTGCTGACGGCTTGATCTTTGAAAAAAGGAAACCTAGAGTGGTAAGCGAATAATCATCCGCCAAACGTGCAGTATCTCCCAAAGTTTCAGTTTTTTGCTCTTCTAAATATGTTTTAACATCATTGTTAATACACTTTTTGAACTCTTAAATTAAAATATGTTGCCTTAACGTATCTTGATTGCGCTTAATGTTCTTGGATGCACACCATCTATCAAATATTGATCACTTTCTTTCTTACAATTTCTAAACATCTGCTTATAAGCCTCAGAAACTAATTCATAACCTTTTAAGATAATATCTTTAACAGTTTGGTATGAGGAACTTCTTCTACAGTTAACTGAGTATAAACATCACGGGCTTTTCCAATTCAAACACACTTTTAAAGTAATGTCCAATGTTCTTTTGGCCATTTCAAATTTTCAGCAGTTTTGTCAAAATGAAGAAAATATTTGTCAGCTTCCTTTTCTGAAAAGGCGGCACTAATCTAATATGTTTAGTAACATCAAAAGTAGAATATGAGGTGGGTGTGATGCTGGAATTGCCTTGCTTGCCAAATTCAATTTGTGCATCTCCAATTCAAGTTTTCTCCTTTTTTCTTCTTCCTGTAATTTCATATCTATTTTTTTCCTTTCATTGCCATTTCTCTTTCTTTCATTTCTTTTTCAATTTTCCATTGTTTTTGTTTCAACTGCATTTCTTTTTCTATCTTCATTTTTCTAATTCTATTTGGTTTAATTTTATATCATTTTCTTTTCCACCAACAAATGTAATGCTTCCTCTTCAAATATTTCTTCATCAACCAAATAGTGCAACAAAGTGTTTTTAATCTCAGATTTTCTCATAGAATATTTACATTTCGATAACGTATAATGATTTGCAAGCAAGAGCTCGTTTCATATTATATTAAAAATGTAAAAAAATGTACAATTATTTTGTGCTTTTATCATTTATTTATTGTTTTATTATTACCAAAAGCAATGTATAAATTATTAAAGCTCTGAAAATGTTTCTATCCCGTACGAGCCCCAATTTCTGTTAACATGTAACAAAAAGGGAAGCAAAACCAGTCACATAAATATATATATATACAATTAAGAAAACAATTCCTACAAAAATGTGTTTTTTGCTGAAGTATGTTCTGGACTTTAGCGAAAACGTTTTTGGTCTTTAGCGACAATATTTTTTGTGGACTTTAGCAGAGAACTTTGTGGACTATAGCGGAGTTGTGGATTTGAGCGGAACTTTGTGGACTATAGCGGAGTTGTGGATTTGAGCGGAAATTTGTGTGGCCTTTAGCGGAGTTGTGGTCTTTAGCGGTGCAACACACATTATGTCAACGTGATCTGCCGAATAAAAGTTTAATTTAAAGGGACGTGTCTTTTTCGAAGTCATTTAAGCTCCAACTGAAGAATTAGATTTATACGATGAAAAATAACCTTTTTCGTTCTTTACACCACGATACGTTTCTACAAAGAAACTTCGAGAAAACATTTTTTAGGATGACCGGACCAAAACATGCTGAACTTTAAAGGGACATGTAGCCACAGAACCCATGTGAAAAGTCTATTAAGGAACTGGAGTACCATGAACACATTTTCTTTACTAACTCGGAAACAGTGAAGTTCACTTGCCAATTAACATCATAAAACTTTATTTAAATCATTTGGCGAATGAAAAACCTGATTTAAAACGACCATATTTACATAGAACAATGATAAGCTCCGAATAACGAATAAGGAACGAGGTACCAGTTCCTTGTTCCATATTCGACGGCGAATAAAAAACGAAGGTATTTAGTGCAGAAGTTTGCTTCATTTCGTACACCAGTTAGTTTAGTGGCCAAAAACATGAACAGATATTGTTTTAAGGTGATCTGCCGGAAAAAAAGTGATGGATTCTAAAGGGACGTGTCTTTTTCGAACTCATTTAAGCTCCAAATGAAGAAGTAACGTAACACGATAAAAAAACTAACTGTTTACATTACTTACAACACATGCTTTTCTACCAAGAAACTTCGAGAAAACATATTTTAGGATGACAGGACCAGAAACATTCTGAACTTTAAAGGGACATGTACCTACAGAAATCATGTGAAAAGTCGAATAAGAAACTGGAGTATCAGGAACACATTTTCTTTACTAACTCGCAAACAGTGAAGTCCGCTTGCCAAGAAACATCAAAAAAACATTCAAAAAAACTTATTTACAACATTTGGCTAGCAAACATTTAAACTGACCATATTTACATAGAACAGTGATAAGCTCCGAATAACGAAGAAGGAACGAGGAACCAGTTCTTTGTTCCGTATTCGTCGGCGATTTATTGCAGATGTTTGCTTCATTTCGTACACCAGATGGTCTAGTGGCCATAAATCTTGAAAACACATTGTTTCAGGGAGATCTGCCGAAAAAATGATTTACTTTAAAGGGACGTGTCCTTTTCGAACTGATGTAAGCTCCAAATGAATAATTAGCCTAATACGATAAAAAATTACCTTTTTTTCATTACTTACACCACAAGAATTTTCTACAAAGAAACTTCGAGAAACCAACGGGACCAAAGAATCCGAACTTCTGAGGAACATGCACTCAAAGAACTCATGTGGATAGTCGAATAAGGAACTGGAGTATCATGAACACACTTGCTTTACTAACTCGCAAACAAGTGAAGCCCACTTCCCAAGAAACTTAAAACAAGAACTGTCGGAGAGCAGAGCAGCTCGACTATTAGATTTTCAGAGAATAATAAATTATATAACCTGTATATACCATCAGAAAATAGGGCTAAAACAATGTGGTGTTGGGGCTGGTGGCGGGGCGGTTATAGAAACTCGGGCCGATATAAAATTATTGTTAGAATCTCATACAAATTATAGTAGAATTTGGGGCAGGGTGTGACATTTTATTTGCATCAGTTGTAACCCTAACTTGCTGTCATTTTGAAGAAATGTGCGGTTCAATGACAACTTTTTATTGTGGCCTCATGTCAGTTTTTTTATTGAAATTTCATCTGTATATCTGAATTTAATCTAACTTGTTTTATATGTCAATTTAAACTTAAATTTTATTATCCAAATAATGGAAGATAAAATAAAAAATGAACACATTAAGGTAGTGGTGATGATGGGGTTATGAGATGGTGGTGGGGAGGGGTGGGGGGTGGGGAGAATATTGATAAATTGATAAAACAAAACAACACAGAGATATGCAAAACAAAAAACACAAAAAACAACATTCGGGGTGATGGTGATGATTGGGTGATGCGATGGTTTGGGTGGGGGCGAAACATATGAAAAAGTGATAAAATAATACAACAGTGATATGTAAAAACAAAAAACAAAACATTCGGGTGGGGGCGTGGGTGGGTGAGGGCGAAACAAATCGATAATTTGTTCAAACAAAACAACATAGAGATACGTAAAAGTAAAAACCATTCGGGTGGTGATGATGAGGTGGGGATGGTTGAAGGATTGGTGGTGTGGGTTGGGCGGGGCGCAACATAGCTATATGTGTAAGAACTTATTAAAACAGCACAGAAATATGTAAAAACAAATGTGGTTTCAAGTTGGAAGGGACGCGGGCGTAACCTAGCTATATGTGTAAGAATTGACTAAAACAACTCAGAAATATTTTAAAAATGGGGGTTTCGATCGGGGGGTGTTGAGGGGGAGGGGAAGCGGGGGGGGGGGGGCGCAACCTAGCTATATGTTTAAAAATGGACTAATACAACACAGAAATGTGTAAAAGGAAAAAAATGGGGTTTCGAAGGTGGGGGTGGGTGGGGGTGGGGGGCACAACATAGATATATAAAACAACACAGAAATATGTAACAAAAATACAAAAAAAAAAAAAAAACAGGTTTCGGGTAGGCGTGTGTGGGGTGGAGGGAGAGTGGAGGAGGAGGGAGCCCATGCCCCAATATGGGTGAATTATGAATAATGCTATAAAAAAATCTCTAACCAAAATCGGGGTGACATCAGAAAATCATTTTAAGAGATAGAGATATATACAACAGCTTACACGCAAAGCTAACCGTTATATGTTCTAACAGTGATGCTACTAAAAACTAAAAACACAGAAAGCTTCATAATGTTACTTTTTAATTCAATATGTCGGCCCTCAGACCTTTTTCAAGAGAAAAGAGGTTTCACGAAACACTTATGTCACGTTCATTTTGCTTTGAAAGGGGCCAAGGGGCCGAAATAATGAATAAAATAGTAGCATTATGAAGTTTTAATACTACTTCCCTTTATGGAAGATTTACTGAAAATTATAAAAGAAATAATAAACAAATAATCGTGACATATTGCAGCACAAAAGTGGATGAAAAACAGACATCACTGGGCCTAAATGATAATATTTATCAAAGAGGAAATATTTCAAAAGAGTCTAATATTATCATTGTTTCTACATTTTCTATTCGAAAGCGTAAATTGAAGTATCATGGTAACGATAAACGGAAATCGCGTGTAACTGACTTACATGTTATTTTTAGTAGTCTGGAAAGTACTCTATGCTTTCACGTCTCACGTCTTTTTCCATTTCTTTACATAAGTTGATCGACGAGAAAGCAGACAAACTTTTCATTCGTATTGATCCTTTGTATAACACTGCTAATATAATTCAAATCTACATGTATAGGCAACCTGTTTTCCGACCCCATATTGACAAGGAGTCTGATTGATCACTTCCGAAATTTTCTAAAAATACTATATTTTAATATGGATATTGATTTTATTGACATACCAAGTATTTTGGTAGATAATAGTGTTGTTGATTGAATTCCTAAATATATATATATATAGTGGTTCACAGTTAGAGGTAGTAAATGATTTTAATTATCTTGGTACAGTTTTTAACTATACTTGAAATTTTGCTTTAAACCAAGAATATGTCATTGGTAAAAGCTTAAAAGCACTTAATTCGCTTGCACGCGAGTTCAAATTAAAACCATGTACTATGTGTCAGTTGTAGGATCTATTCTACACTATAGTTGCGAAACTTGGGGTTATACGAAATCGATACCAATAGACAGAATTCATTAAAATTGTGTAGGCATCTTCTTAAAGTTAAGAGAAGTAAATCTTCGATGGCGATATAGGGAGAATTAGGTTAATTCTTTACAAATCAAGATATATAAGAATCATAAAATACTGGTTTAAAATCTTAGCAACAAATAATATAATCCTTTCCAATATTTATAATTCATTATTGCAAGATTTTAATACAGGAGTTGTTAATTGGTTATCCAAGACCCTACTCGAAGAACATGGTGGTGATGTTTGGTTAAACCCACTGTGATAGCGTTAATAAAAAATAAAAAAAAATATAAAAGAAAAACTATTGATTGTTTTATTCAAAAATGGCAAGAAAATGTTGATAATAGTGGTGCATTATTATTTTCGTATAAATACTTTAAATTTGCATTTGAAAAATATTTGGATTTTGTACCGAGTAACTTAAGTTTTTTTATTTCGAGGCTAAGGCTTTCCTCTCATTCTCTAAGAATTGAGCAAGGTAGATATGGACGAAATAGAATAGAAAGAAATGAAAGATAGCGTTCTTTTTGTGAAAAAAACACATATAGAAGACGAATATCATTTAATTACAATTTGCCCTGCTTTTCATGATATAAGAAGCAGTTTCTTATTGAACAAATATTATAAACGTCCAAGCTTTATGAAATTCTATGAATTATTGAAATCTGAAAATAAAAAAACAACTAATAAATTTGGCTAACTACATCAAAAGAGCATTTGACCAAAGAACTATTTTATTGAGCATTCCAGTTTAAGTTCATTCTATACTATGAGGTATATGTATTGTATAATCACTTTTCAACATGTTATAAAGCATGTGTTGAAAATAACGTAAAATACCACACAAACAAACAAACAAACAGACAAACAAACTGTTTCTTGTTGTTTGTGTTTCAATATTGTTTATTTGCTATTCATAAATTGTACAAAATATTGTATAATAATTGTATTATACTGTTCACTTAAAATCATGTATTTTGTAAAATCATGTTGACCAACGAGGTACTTTGTACAAGTTGAATAAAATTCTGTTCTGTTCTGTTCTGTCGTAAATATAAAAAAAATCCGAAATCCATTTTTTTTATAAGTAAAAAAGAAACATCCACATTTTGCTATGCTCCGGCATGTCATGTCATCCTTGGTAATTGTATTATTATACATATACTCATTCAGTATTTTTTTTTTAAATATCCGTAGTATAGTATGCCTTCAATGATTGTATATAATACAGGTCGTGCTCAGATCTCACAATCCATTGAGGATTTAAGTATAAAATTGTGTCGTAGATAATATGCGGACCCGACTCCATTTCTACTTCGACAACGTTAATTCTTAAAATCATAGATACCCGTAATAAGTAATAGATAGAGTCTGGTCTCAGCGAGTTGGCTTATTTAAACACCGAATTAACTTTTATACAGATAACATCTCTTTACTTCCTCCGAGACCTAAGTTTTTGTTTCGTAATTTAAAATATGGAATCCCATATTTTCATAACTTTTTTTTTTGTTCATTCTGATAAACCAGCTAAAATAATGTAACTATTGTTTGACGCCTGCATGACGTCAGTGTTTTATCTCTGGAACTGGGGAGCACTAACTGGCATACCCCATTTCAATCTAGAAAAGATGGCGTTTCTTCCACGCATACTGAAAATAAAATCTGACACGGGCATTATGCCTATGTGGTGTTAATATGTTTTTCCTTGTCATTGTTCTTTATATAGCATACAGCCTATTTTGTTTTTTGAGTGAGTGTACAATTCTCAAATTCTATTGAAAACTATATTTTTAAAAAACAACTAATTTTCGATTTCTATTTAAGGAATGCTGCGTAATATGTGTTTGTTCATGCTGTGTATTTATTGGTCTCTTCATATCCGTTACCTCTCTTTAAAGTTATCTTAGACAGTTTGACATTAGAGGAGTTTTGACAGTTAAGAATAGTGTATATATTCATTACAACACAGTTGATATAGAAGTGTGGTGCATACATGTATATTTTACAACGATGTGGTAAGTCATAATATTGTTTAAACAGTAGGAACACATATTTTAAAAAGAGAAATTTCCGTTATTGGGCGAAAATTATTCACGTGCTACTGCATTCCAAGCAAACACAAACGTTATAAAGAAATACAGGAAAAGTAATTAAAATGCAACAGTTATTTAAACCAGTTATATCGGTTCTAAAAGTTCATCGGAGCTTTGCTGTCTGGTCGTACATACAGTTATACCCGAACCGTTGAGTAGATGTACATAACAACAAAGAAATGCAAATACCTGAGAATGATTGAAATGTAACTTATTTTCTTGAGAATGATCTGGATATAAGTCGAAGATAGAGTCTGTTCTCGGCGAGATGGTTCACTTAAACACTGAGATGAGTACGAGATGTAGTAAAATAGCGCCTTAAATTAAAAACAGAGAAATAAATAAAAGAAATATTGTAAAAATGTCCTCAAACCAGAGCAAAAGCAAAGAAGAATTTTCACACATGCTCGCTAAATTTAGTAGAAGTATTTTAGTTGTAGTAGAATTCCGGTCTAAATTGAGCAGAAAGACGCAGCATTAAGTAAATTCACGTTCTAAATTGAGTTAGAAAAAAGGTGATGCAACAAAATGTTCTCTAAATGGAGACGAATACAACAGATATTGTAGAATTAAATCCTTAGTTGAAGATAAAACCATACAATTGGTCTCTAAATAAAGTAGGAAAATACTAAATGTTGTCAAAAATAAATAAATATCATGTCATTCATATTGAGCAATATACGTAGAAGATTTGCATAATCGGTGTTGGCAAAAGTATAACCCCATATAGAAAACTAGCTAGGCCTACTTTAATTGGCCCGAAAACTAAAATTAGTTTCAAAAAGCGAAGTGAGAGCTATATAGGAATAACGCTGTCTGTAACGTCCCGTAATTAATTTCGCATCCTGTCTCGTCACATGACATATTTTAATTGATTGCATTTCTCAAATAGATTCTAATGGATTGTTCCAAAAATGCATAAACACATAACACCTGATGAAGTTATGGCCATCTACATCACACATTGTTGATTGCCTAATTATGGCAATTCGTTTGACTTTAATATTGTTTACAGGTGTACCGGAAGTAAAACAATTCCCATTGAGTAATGTGCAATATTTTCCAAGCTTTCTAGTTAGCCATTTTTCAAAATGAAGTTCGAACTGAGATTCACTTACATATCTTAGAGTCATGGGACCTTCCTCTCTAGATAACTGCTGAGAATAGTAGGGGTCATGGGCCATATAAGAAAATAAAATTCTGATCTTTGTTGACACCGTGAACAAACTGCATTCATTCGGCACCTCTTAAATGTGTTCTACTTTCAAAACTTTCAAGTTGATTAATAAAACCATCATGCAAATGGTTCTTAGCTCTCACAAATAGTCAATAAGGTCATTTCAGCCAGAATAAAACAGGCCTTAAATACTCACCAATACCTTTTATCACAACAAAAGTTAGAGATTATATATTTGAGAACTCTTTTTGACTACACCAGGCATGAATACCACAGTGATTTACTTCCTGTATGCCTAAAGTGTCCTTTAACACAGTTTTACTCAAATAATTTTGAATTGATTGTTCCCAAACTTCATGTACACACAGCAACTGATAACCTCATGTCTCTCTACAACACACATTGTTGATAGACTAATTTATTGCAGAATAATGACCCGCTGCTTTTGACTTAGAATGTTACACTCTAATATTGTATAATGTCCCGTAATACCATTTGATTACTTGCAAAACAGTTTCGAATACGCATAACAACTGATGACCTTATATCTTTCTATATCATAATATTTGTCTAATTTATCACAGAATTATGGCCATTTGTTGGACTTTTTCACTCTGTAATTCCTTCATGTAACTTTCACTTCAAAAACGTTCTGAATTGTTATCAAACTTTACAAACAGTTTAAACGTGTTGTTATGCTGTGTCTCGGTTTTCGATGCTGCATCTTTTTACCGAATTATGGACCTTAATTGTTTCACATTAAAAACATGACTAATATTTTAGACATTTATTATTCTTGATTTTGCCTAGTCTCACTAACTCGTGGTGAGATAGTCAAACGTTCAAAGTGATTATCATATTCTTTAGGTAAGATGGCTAATTACCCTAGGTATATTATACTTGGACACACTATATTCAAGTGTTACACAATACACAGTATACGAAAGACATGCACAGCCAATGAAACTAATTCGTATACTTTAAAGACGTTATTAACCTCTTAACAATTAGTATGCATCGTAAATATATATCTCTTCTATTTCCACAGATTTCGGTATGGTTTAGTTTCGTGGTTGCCACCTCACCATATATGACAGGAAGACTGTCAAACACTGTAAAATGTCATTTAATTCAATGTCCTTTCTCAAGTTTATTCTCTGTCTATGTAATATCTAATTGTTGTAGATTATTAATATGACTGTTGCCTTTAGTTGGCAAACCATTAATAGCACTTCATAGGTGGCACAATCTCTCACTATCTATGACAAATATAGATAACAGCATCTTATGTACACCTTGTTGCAAACTCTATAGGTTACTAATATATAATATGCATAGTATCACCAATCCTGTATGCACAGGCTATATCACATTACTGTACAGTCCATCTACTGACTGAATCCATCTATATCACGGATATATCATATTGATTATATCACCATTCTTCTGTGCATAGGCTATATCACTTCACTGTACTGACTTATAATCTACTGCTTCAATCTATATCACAAATATATCATATTGCCCGTATCACCCCTCTTCTACGTATTGGCTATATCGCTTGACTACGATCTGTACCCTACATCACATACCATCACCACACCCTCTACTACATCATCGCCACGAAAAAGGAGGAGACGTTCCCCTATAAAATAATAAAGCCTTTCTTAATATTTCATAATTGTGCACTTTTCATATTTGACAAAGTCAGTGTCAATGTATAGATAAAATAGCACAATTCCAATATTTCACAAACTACTGATAATTTAAATTTACTCACCAAACACCTTCAGTTCTAATGCATCATATCTGTATATTCATTTCCTCAAGTTACTGCACCTCTTAATAGCACAACATATCACCACCAATTTCCAACACACACTGACCATCCAAATATAACACCCAATTATCGTCTCAATTGCACAATAGAAAAACCACTCACTCTTGTTCACTATTGCACGGTCACACTATATGGCATATTTCTCTTAAAGGTACACTGTCTAATATCACTTAATGTGAATTTGTTACAAAGACACATCCGTAATCATAGTACTAGTCAAATTTGGTCGCCAGGGATAAAGACGTCAAACACTCAGAGGTAATTTAACCTTTGCGTCGAAAATGATATATGGAAATTGAATAAAATCGTACAACTAGAGAAAAACGTGTCTAGATAACGTACCATGCAGCTGAAGTTTCATTTGGAAACAGTAAGATATGGTTAAAATAAACTACTATATAATTACTATATCAAAATTTGTAAATATTTCATAAATTATTTCAAAAAATATCTATGATTCTATGAGTTCTTAATGCACAAAATACATACAATATCTCCATACAATTGTTTTAAATTACCCCACCCTTTTCTGTCATATAAGTGATGCATTATTTTTCTTAAAATTAAAATGCCTATACAAACGTGAACAATAATTCTACATAACCGGTCTATACTTTGGAGAATTTAAACACATTTCACCCTTGAAAGTAGATTTGTTGACCGACAAGGCTAATGCTGTTTTGACTGAATGAGCAGGTTCATAAATTGTTTAGATTCCAATTGTTGACAGAAGATGACATGTAAGAAAAGAACTGTATGACAAACGCTGCCAACTTCCTTATTCTTATATACAATTACTGATGTGCGCATTTTCGGGTCTTTGTTATTTTAAGCTAAAGGGATACAGTTTCACCAGCGGAATGTTAAGGAAACACTACAGTTTGGATTATAATCGTTATTGCATTTCAAATAGGTAAAAACTTTACGTGGTCCGAGTATTAACTTTCATACCCCATCCAACACCTTCTCCAACAAGCGAAAACGGGGTTGGCTGGGGTATGAAATATAACCATAATTTCGCTTTAAACAGTTTGCATATTGTAAAAATAAAAGACTATAGGTAATTTTACACAGGTTATCGCATTTTTTTCAGTAAAAAGTGTTTTAAACATGTTTTATTGCCGAATCATCCGTTATAAAATTCTCTGTTATATAAGCTTTCCAGTCGCTTAATGGAATTAAGGCGGGACCACATAATGATAATTATAAAAGTCGAACAGGAAATGCAGCCTTCAAGACAGCCGTTTTTGTCCGTATCATGATTATATTCATTTAAAGAGATCTAATCCTTTTCTCATCAAATTTATGCATCATGTCCTAGTTTGTGTCACACGGGTAGAAAACAAATTTCACACATCTTAATACAGGGTATGTCCACGCGTTTTACCGATCATATGAATTTTTCCGACATCACGTTATTCTAACAAAATTACAACAGGCCACACTCAGCTAGAGTTACAATTGTCGTTATTTTGCCGGAATAGCGTAACGTCGGGATGATTTCCTAGGAATGGTAAAAGAGTTCGACATATCCGCTACTAATATGTGTGAATTTTGTTTTCTATCCGCGCGACTTTAACTGAACACTATACACCATGTTTGGGAATTTTGAGACAATCCGTGTTTGCAATTGTTTATTAATATCCTTCAATTTCAAAATATGCACTTATTATTATAAAATTACTTTAGCAATACAATTTAACACCCGCATAACCTACTGGTGCGTTTTCACTGACCGTCAGTATACCTGTAGTAGTATTCTTCTGTGTAACCTTCAAACACAGCGATTGACCATTTTCCATGCTTAGTAGAATCTAAAATATAATTTTGTTCGTTTATAATTAAAATATGTCTGGATTTGTTGGTCCTATAAGGCAATATCATGCGTTAAAAGGACACAACACTAGCATTAGTTACGTCCTCTCGTGTAGACATGTCCTAATTTTTCCTGAAAGTTTTTTTTCATAACTCCTTCAGAATCAAAAAGAGCAGGAGTGCTACGTCTTAGTAGTTTTATTTTTACTGGGTTGTTGGGGTCATCGAGGGCAATAGGGGTGGTGGCGTTGGCGTAGAATATCACGTAAGCCGGTGTCAGAGGGCGTGAGAGGTGTTGCCCTTGCATAACTTCTCATAAACGGATTCAGTAAGACCGAGTCAGCTACTGTATTCTCTTGATTTCCTTTTTTTTCCCCCAAAGAATCTCCCTTTTAAGTATTTATTAACATTCACACTATCTTTCGTTTAGAGCAGTGTGTCGACTGTAAAAAGGTCTGTCCTTGCCGCGAATTGGTAGTTTTGTTTTTTAAATTACTGGTCCTTTGGGACCATCGAACCCAATGTATGTGGCTTTAATGTAGACTATACCCCAAGCCGGTGCTAGAGGGCGGGATAGGTGTTGTTTCATACATTACTTCTCATGAACAGACTCAATAACATCGAGTCTGTTGCTTTATTCTCTTAGTGTTTTGTTTGTTGTGTCCAGCTCTTTACTCTCTTTAGTTTATTTGTTGTGTCCAGATCTTTATTCTCTTAGTGTTTTGTTTGTTGTGTCCAGCTCTTTATTCTCTTAGTGTTTTGTTTGTAGTGTCCAGATCTTTATTCTCTTAGTGTTTTGTTTGTTGTGTCCAGATCTTTATTCTCGTAGTGTTTTGTTTGTTGTGTCCAGATCTTTATTCTTTTAGTGTTTTGTTTGTTGTGTCTTGATCTTTGATCTCTTAGTGTTTTGTTTGTTGTGTCCAGCTCTTTATTCTCTTAGTGTTTTGTTGGTTGTGTCCAGCTCTTTATTCTCTTAGTGTTTTGTTTGCTGTGTCCAGATCTTTATTCTCTTAGTGTTTGTTGTGTCCAGATTTTTATTCTCTTAGTGTTTTGTTTGTTGTGTCTAGATCTTTATTCTCTTAGTGTTTTGTTTGTTGTGTCCAGATCTTTATTCTCTTAGTGTTTTGTTTGCTGTGTCCAGATCTTTATTCTCTTAGTGTTTTGTTTGCTGTGTCCAGATCTTTATTATCTTAGTGTTTTGTTTGTTGTGTCCAGATCTTTATTCTTTTAGTGTTTTGTTTGTTGTGTCCAGATCTTTATTCTCTTAGTGTTTTGTTTGTTGTGTCCAGATCTTTATTCTCTTAGTGTTTTGTTTGTTGTGTCCAGATCTTTATTCTTTTAGTGTTTTGTTTGTTGTGTCCAGATCTTTATTCTCTTAGTGTTTTGTTTGTTGTGTCCAGATCTTTATTCTCTTAGTGTTTTGTTTGTTGTGTCCAGATCTTTATTCTCGTAGTGTTTTGTTTGTTGTGTCCAGCTCTTTATTCTCTTTAGTTTGTTTGTTTTGTCCAGATCTTTATTCTCTTAGAGTTTTGTTTGTTGTGTCCAGATCTTTATTCTCTTAGTGTTTTGTTTGTTGTGTCCAGATCTTTATTCTCTTAGTGTTGTGTTTGCTGTGTCCAGATCTTTATTCTCTTAGTGTTTTGTTTGTTGTGTCCAGATCTTTATTCTCTTAGTGTTTTGTTTGTTGTGTCCAGATCTTTATTCTCTTAGTGTTTTGTTTGTTGTGTCCATATCTTTATTCTCTTAGTGTTTTGTTTGTTGTGTCCAGAGTTTATTCTCTTAGTGTTTTGTTAGTTGTGTCCAGATCTTTATTCTCGTAGTGTTTTGTTTTTTGTGTCCAGATATTTATTCTCTTAGTGTTTTGTTTGTTGTGTCCAGATGATCACCCATTTCAGTAATTTCAGTACTTATTGTGAGACAATTCAGAAATGTCCAGATCATAAACTTGACTGCTCATCCATTTGCATGCGCATTATCTTGGTAGACAAACTCATTTGTCGTGAAACCGGTAGCTATTTTGCCATGTAAACAAGATCTTTCATACACTATTTACTGCAAATACAGCTCGTACCACCTGTGTTTTGTAGATCAAGTCTCGGGCAAGATGCCTTCAATACTGAACACATGCAACGTTTACTACATGTATGTAAAATACATTTAGCAATTTAATAACATGGTAAATCTCATTGGACATGAAGCGTTAATTTATTCTGTGCAGTATTCGGCAACATTTGCACCACATATGATGATCTTCTTTTAACTTCTATCAAATGTGATCCAAAATGTCTATCACGGTTTTCTCACAATTAGGTAAAGCAGTACTTTTCATATAAAAACACAGAAATGTTATCAGAAAATATGGTTAAAAAATAGCATAATAAGATTGTTGGTCGTTGGACTGAACTCCAAACCTTCAATACAATTACACTAGCGGATACGACGAACTGAGACGAATTGAGCTAAAAGGGACAATTATGCAATACTAGGCATGCTGTAAGCAAAACGTAATGCGGTAATGGATATCAAGCGAGCAACAGAAATGTGTGTGTTTGAATGGTGTTTTACGTCATTATTAGCACACGTTAGGCCATAAATGACGGTCGTTTTTTTGTGGTAAAGGCAGACCATCCAAGTTTTCCTTGGTATAATCAATACAATATACTTCCCTCCATCCGTAAGAATCAGCACTTTCTCACTCGACAAGTAGAGCTCTCAGTAGGATTCGAACCCGCAGCGGTAAAAGACTAGAAAGTTTTAGACGTCTTTACTATCACAACCACGGAGGTAACACCACTGTAAATATTGCGGTCCCGGCGATGTTTACAAACAACAAATCATACCATTAAACACAACTTTCTTAAAACATACTTATTTGGGTCTATGCACCACATGTTTACATGTATACATTTCATTGAATAAAAATCAGGCAATCATTTGCTTAATATGATCAATATATGCTTTACTTAGGGACATGGAACCTTTAAAGACGTGTTCAAAATCTGACCAAATAACGATGAAAATTATGTTTTATTAGCATATCAAATAGGGGTACTATTGTTCTTCATTATTAGAGTTATTGCCCTTAGTAGTTTTATACTTATAATTATTGTCCGGAGCATAACATTAAAACTATGAATGAGACTGCAATGAAACTTCAAACAATGATAAAGGGTAATGAAAATAAGTGCAGAACTTAAGAACCATAACTATATCTTAACTGTAATTTGAGTTATTGAATTGCCTTGTCAATTTTATATTTATAATTCTTGACTGGAGCATAAATCAAAACCTACTAATGTGACTGCAATGAAAGTTCACACAATAATAGAGGCCAACGCGAGGAAGTGTAAAACACAAACAACATAACTATATCTTCCTTCAAATTACCTAGAGTTATTTCCTTGGTAATTTTATACTTATACTTCTTGTCCGGAGTATGATCGTTTCCGATAAAGGGCAATGCGAGGGTGTGCAGAGCATAATAATCATAGCGCTGGCTTCATTTAAATTATATAGCCCTTTATAATACAAAGTACCCCTTTCAGAAAGCATCCATCGGTTCTACCGATTCTAGTAACTTTAAATGTGTTGTCATTGGTTGTCTTCCCATCCATCATCGTACATCATCCAGCCATCATCCATCTTCCATCAATCATCATCCTCCGTCATCATCATTAATCCATCACCATCCATCATCATCCATCATTCATTATCCATCATCATCCATCCATCATCCTTCCATTATCATACATCATAATCCATCCATCATTCATGCATTATCATCAATCCGTCATCATCCATCCATCTATCATCCATCCATCATCGATCATCATCATCATCCATCCATCATCATCCATCCGTCATCATCATTCATCCATCATCATCCACCATCATATATTCATTATCCATCATCATCTATCCATCATCCATCTATCTTCATGCATCATCATCCATCCACCATCATCCATCCATCATCATCCATCATCAACATCCATCCACCATCACTTCCATCATCCATCCATCATCCATCTATCATCCATCCATCACCATCCATCCGTCATATCATTCATCCATCATCATCCATTATCATCCATCTATTATCCATCATCATCATCCATCCATCCATCATCCATTCATCATCCATCCATCATAATCATCCATCCATCATCGTCCATCCATCATCATCCATCAATCATTATCCATCAATCCCTCCACCATCATCATTAATCCATCCATCATCCATCATCATCATCATCCATCATCATTCATCCATTACCCATCATCATCATCCATCCATCATGATCCATCCATCATCCATTCATCATCCATCCATCATCATCATCCATCCATCATCGTCCATCCATCATCATCCATACATCATCCATCCATTATCATCCATCCATCATCATCCATCAGTTATTATCCATCCCTCCATCATCATCATCATTCATCCATCCATCATCCATCCATCCATCATCCATCATCATTATTAGGTCGCTTTGTAGCCTGTAATGTGAGAAAACATTCACCATAATAATCAAGAATTAGTTCAGATTAATAGCCTACTAGTCTTTCTCAATCCAACCACTCTTGTTGCGAGAAACGTATCTAATTTCTAAGAATGGAATACACATCTAGAAACAAATGTTAATTAATTTTACAAACCCATACACAACTAAATCATACTGAGCATTTACCAAATTCAATTGTGCTTTGTCCAATAATCAATCATTTAAGTTAAGTTTTAACGCTATAGAACTAAACTATCGCCTCATTGTTAGGTTATTTTTTATATCGTGCATGTAATTAAATGTTTTCAATTTATCAGAAAAAGCAAAAATAGCGACCGTTCCTCACTTTGAATTTTTCGAAACAAGACAATCGTAGGTTTTGTACACAGACTATGCTCTTAAAATAAGAGAAAACGACTAATAGAGAGCTTACATGTCGCATGTAAATATCCTTGCAAACACACACACACACACACACACACACGCACACTGGTCGAGATGGAATTGTAATTAATAACCAACAACATGAAATACAGGTACAATTAAACGACACCTACCTTTGACAAACGTTCTCTTCCGCCATCTTGTCAAAACTACACTGTGTTTAAAACCATAGACACCGTGTTTCGATTTATCGATCTCGACAGTGAAATAGGAATGGATGTGTTCATCAACAATTTACTCTGAACTCTGCCCAGAACCTTAAAAACCAGCAGAACTGCATAGTTCTGCAAATTCTGTTGAAGGCATTCCTTTTATACCAGAGCCGTGATCATTGCTGTCACTGTATTATTATATACAATTAAATTAACAATTATCTAATGTTAAAAACAAACTCTCGGCGCTATCATAGTTTGAAAGGAATCTGCGTGGCTTATCAAGAGAAAACTGTTGCAAATAACTAAAATACGCCCTAACAGGAATCTTGAATTGTTTTAACCGTAGGGAAAACAGCAACGTTTTTACAATCAATGATATTCCACTTATGTAACTAAGTACATACAACTTACAAATACTGCATTTCATAAACCATCCACTGTGTAGAGCATGCATAATATGACATCAGTATATTACCATTAATACCCCGACGTCTTACGGTGACATAATGCTGCATCATGAAGATACTACTTTTAGGAATTTGTTTCAGACACACGTGCAAAACATCTAGTATACTGATGAAACAAACTGATCACAATCATACCACTATCACACTAATTCATTATAATTATGTAAACATGCCATGAATAGAACCATAGTCCAGTGTCCAGTCTAACTAGCCATTATGTGGTCCCGTCTTAATTCCATTAAGCGATGAGAAAACTTATATTAACAGGATTTTATAACGAATATTTCGTCGAAAAAAAACACTTTTAAAAACGTGTTTGCTGAAACAAATGCGATAACTTGTTTAAAATTACCTATTAAATGTTTTAATCATCATTATTACATAAACATAGCAATGTATTTCGTACTGTTTTTTTATGTCATTTTGACATCCATCAACAACTGTTGTCATATATATACCATATATAAACAGCAGGTGTTGAGTCAAATAATTAAGCGCTACAGCTCGTCTGCTTATACTATGCCTGCACCCTCTTTTTACATTTGGAGGCTAGTCCAAGCCACAATAACATATTTGTTCGGCTTTGAATAATTGTAGACTTATCAAAATATGAAAACATATTAAATGCATTAATACCTTTCCAGATAGAGTAGAATTTAAATAATCCTAAAGTCGCGCAATATTAATACGCAAAAGATCTCTTGCATATATCACAATACAACTCTAATAACTTATAAATAATACGGTAATGAAGTTACATGTATACAATATGAATTGACATATTTAAAATAGTATAATGAAGTTTTCTATATACTCGGGGTTGAATTTACTTATAACAAATAGTGTAATGAAGTTAACTCCGGTGACGAATATACATGTATAAATTAGTATAACAAAGTTCCATGTATAAAGTCCGGTGATGAATATGCATGTATAAATTAGTATAACGAAGTTCCATGTATAAAGTCCGGTGATGAATATACATGTATAAATTAGTATAACGAAGTTCCATGTATAAAGTCCGGTGATGAATATGCATGTAACAATTATTATAACGAAGTTCCATGTATAAAGTCCGGTGATGAATATGCATGTATGAATTAGTATAACGAAGTTCCATGTATAAAGTCCGATGATCAATATGCATGTATAAATTAGTATAACGAAGTTTCATGTATAAAGTCCGGTGATGAATATGCATGTATAAATTAGTATAAGGAAGTTTCATGTATAAAGTCCGGTGATGAATATGCATGTATAAATTAGTATAACGAAGTTCCATGTATAAAGTCCGGTGATGAATATGCATTTATAAATTAGTATAACGAAGTTCCATGTATAAAATCCGGTGATGAATATGCATTTAGAAATTATGGTAATGCAATTACATGTATATACTCTGGTGATGAATACATATATCACGTTTTGTAATGAAGTATATCAATTTTTGTAATTCTCTGTTGATGAATTTACATACATGCATTACTGTAAAGAAGTTACATGTATATACTCCGATGATGAATATACTTATATAACTTATTGTAATGAAGTTACATGTATATTCTCCGGTGATGACTTTACATACATAAATTATTGTAAAGAAGTTACATGTATATACTCCGGTGATGACTTTACATACATAAATTATTGTAATGAAGTTAAATGTATATATTCCGATGATGACTTTACATACATAAATTGTTGTAAAGAAATTACATGTATATACTCCGGTGATGACTTTACATATATAAATTATTGTAATGAAGTTACATGTATATACTCCGGTGATGAGTATACATATATAACTTATTGTAATGAAGTTACATGCATATACTCTGGTGATGACTTTACATACATCAATTATTGTAATGAAGTTACATGTATATACTCCGATGATGAATTTACATATATAACTTATTGTAATGAAGTTACATGCATATACTCCGGTGATGACTTTACATACATAAATTATTGTAATGACGTTACATGTATATACTCCGATGATGACTTTACATACATAAATTATTGTAATGAAGTTACATGTATATACTCTGGTGATGACTTTACATACATCAATTATTGTAATGAAGTTACATGTATATACTCCGATGATGACTTTACATAATTTTTATTATTATTATTATTCTTTTTATTATTATTATTATTATTATTATTATTATTATTATTATTATTATTATTATTTCAGCCCGATACAACAATACACCGGCAATGGATCCAGTACCAGAGTATTTCCCTGTCCTGTCCGTTCGTCTGTCCCAAGCACTAGACGAGATTGGCATGAGTCAGCACATAGTGATGAAGAGACGACAATCGCATCTAAGAATGGAAGCGATTAAAACAATCAGGTTTAAAGCAAAGGCTATGAATGTATCTCAATACTATTTTGGAAGCCAATCAGAAGGCACAACCACTACCGGTCTACATTCTGATTTAGACATGCTAATGTGTTTTGATAACGTCAATATGATTCAGGACTGGTCCGAGTGGCAGCCGGGTGAGGTGAATCTACTGATGATTCAGGACGAGACTACGGCGCCCGGATACTGTAGACTACAGGTACTGAGACCAGGCGTGCCATTACCTAGAGAAGACATATCGACTGACGATGGCGCGTATGACACTAGTAACCGTGTTATCCTGAAGAATACATTTATTCACGAAACTATGTCAGAAACAGTAATATCTGGTCCAGCTAGATCACAGAAGAATAGGCATGGTCCAGCGATCACTGATGTAACACTTGAATTTAAAGACAGTGATACAGTTTGTGCATTCCGATGTAAATCATGGCCAGGTGTGGCACGTTCTTGGTTTTCAAGAAATAGACAGAATCATTGGCCGACACGTGCATCTCTTCGTATGGCAAAAGAAAGTGGATGTTTCCTCGTACCAGTGGGACATCGTCTAAGTGATGATGAGTGTGTTGAATGGAGAATATCGCCTTCATTAGCGGAACGTGCCTTGATGTTCAGTATGAATATGACACAAATAAAGTGTTATGTTCTACTGAAAATTATTGTTAAATCGTTCATATCCCCTCGTGTCAGTGAAACTATTTCAAGTTTTCATTGTAAAACAGCTTTATTTTGGTGTATGGAGAATACAACAAATGACTTCTGGAAAGACGAAAATCTAATAACATGCATTATGCACTGCCTATACAAATTACTGAAATGGATTAAATTAAATTATTGTCCGCAATTTATGATTCCTAAAGAAAACATGTTTGCTGGCAAATTAAATCCACATAAAAGACACACGTTGATTGAAATATTCCAGGAAATACTTTTTAGCAAAGGACAATTTCTGCTAGCCATAGCCATTGATGACGTTGGACAGAGACTTGCAGCAGGATGCAACATGCTTGTTAGAAACATGCCTCATTATGACTCTCCCTTATACATTCATTCATGTATAGCTGGCTATATAGCATTCAACGAAATTTCAAGTGTCAGTGGCATCTTGGAAACTATTTTAAAAGAAATATCTAGTAATGATGATTATAACATGTATATGGTGATACGTAGATTATGGTTATTCACACAGCAGGGTACTACTATGGAGCAACAAGCAACCAGACTACTAGTACCTTTCATGTGTACAACGCTTGGGACAATAATGGCTTCCATGAGTATGCATCAGGGGAATGATATACCACGGCAGGTATTTGACTTGTTCGCGTGTGGCATGGAATCTGATGTGGCATCAAGTCGACTTAAATTCGCGTCTTTCTTGTATTGTACGGGCGATTTATATAACGCAGAGCTTGTTTTACAAGACATATACAGGAGATACGATATGCAGTCAACATTACCTGTATGTGGGTGTTATATTTATAAAAGTGTCGGTATTAAATTCGAATTTGGTGTTAAAGTATTACCCAACGAATCAGTATATACGGAGCATGTGGCATTCTGTGTAAGATTCCTACGTAACGAGATGTTCTGTGTTCCACCTGCGTTACAGTACGAGATGTTCAGATCTATCGGCGACGATGTACAATATAGAGACAAGTATGAGGATGACTGGATGGACTGGGCCGTAGTGGACTCTCTGCCATACCTGTACTATTTACAGTACATGACATACAGACAGGTGGGGAGACATGACAGCAAATACCAAGCAATGAATAATCTGTACTGGAGCATCACGCACGAGATGCATCTTGCACACACGGAAACAGCGTGGAATTTACTAGGAACGTGCATGGAGCTCGAACATCATGTGGAACAAGCCTGTATTTGCTATAGAAGGTCACTGGAGATTAGACCCAGGAACAACGCAGCAAACTGGCATATGGTGCGCCTAATGTCACAAATTGTACAGAACATTCACCCTGTGCAATAAGACACTACTAAATAATGACTAAAGTATAATGTGTGATGACTTCCTCTATAATAATGATATACTGACAGTGACAACGTGCATATACATACATAAAATATGTTAAAAATAAATACATATACTCTGATTCATTATGTAAGTCGATCCACACGATAAATAAACATGTTCTCAATACAGCCGCATGATATTATAAATTCAATGACTCATACATCTGTTATAGCACCTGCACATAGATTGAGTAGGATCCGATAAACGTCACATCTAATTACAGGACAGTATGATGCAGCAGTGTTCTCCGGCGATCAGTTGGAAACAAGAAAACAAACAAGAGATAAAAGTACTTATTTTATGCATGGGAGGTAATATAAAGTGCAAATGTACCCATGCCCCGTAGCACCGGTTTAAGAGGTATTTTACTTTAAAGCCACAAATATTTGTCTCGAAGACCCATTAAAGACCTATTTCTCAATGCTAAATGGTCACGCTAAATGTGGCCATGGGACACGGATGCTCCCATTGAAAACAATCAGCGAAAACCGTAACATTTGACAAAAAAGGGCCGTAACTCCGGTAATACGTGGTCGATTTTGACGCGGAATTGATATGTACATCTTGACATAATAAGTAAGATTCAACAAGTATCTAAGCAATCATTTGAAAACCGGGGGAGAAGGTTAATACAATTTCGATTTTGATGCCGAATCAGTATGCACATCTTGACATCACAGGATCCTGTGAATTTTTTAAACGATCAGTTGAAACTGTTGGAGGAAATAAATACACAATATATTAAAACGTAAATGTTGACGAAAAAGGACCGTAACTCCGGTAATACATCATCGATTTTGACACCGCATCGATATGCACATCTTGAAATCATAGGTAAGGATCCTGTAAAGTTTGAAAGCAATCGGTTGAAAACTGTGGGAGAAGATAAGCACACAATATATTTTAACGTAAAATATTATGAAAAATGGCCATAACTCCGTTTTTCGACGCCTAATAGATATGCACATCTTGACAACATAGATAAACATTCCGTAGTTTCGAAACAATCTCTTGAAATCTGTGGGAGGAGATAGAAACACACATTTTTCGGAACGGACAGACGGACGAACGGTCGGACATGGCTAAAGCTGTATACACCCTCACCATTCGGTGGTGGGTTCATAAAAAGCATAGAAAGCTTACTTATTTACTGCTTATACGCTACATGACCGAATAGCTCAGGTATATAAATTGTCGCCCGATGAAAGCATGTTCTACGGTGGCCCGTTTAGGACACACACTTTTTATTTACAGTACAACGTGCTTAGCACTGAGCTATGGCGACTTCTTGAGAACATTTTATATTTAGTATAATATATATTATGATGCAAAATACATTAACATCATGATGTATCAGTATATACTCCACATGATAATCTCTCACGAGTAAATAACCGTGCGTGGTGTAATACTATTTATTATTAATTCTCTAAACTTTAATCTCGATGTTTTATTTAGTGCATGATAAGTTTGTGCGCGTCTGTGTGCTATGGTTATTACGTAATGACTGTTTAGGGTTAAAAATGCTACTACATAACAACAATATACCGTGGTTTAGTGGTTAAAACGTCATGTTAAAAATAAAACTGCAAGGTCCCTGTTTCAAATCTCGTTCCTGGCAACTCTTTTTATGAATTATATTCGGAATCCGTATGTTATACGGGGCTTAATCAAATGTGATAGTTTACGCATCGATTTATAGCTTATATACCGCGGTACGCTTTGACCGTTTGTCGAATTGAAACTACTTCACCTTGTCTTACTACTATTCATGAGTTAGTATCAGTTTAAATATAGCGTCTGTAGCTTTAAGACACTATTTAAAGCCTATAGTATGTGGGGGCGGACAGAATTTGTTAAAGTAGCTGTAACTCACCGTTAGACATGCAATTGCATGAGAAAATGGGGTATTCAATTTTTTATCAAATGATGACTTCCTCCCAATACAGGTTTCGTATGAAGCCGGCATATTAAACCTAAAAAAAGGTTTTTCATTAGTTGTGTATTGGTTTTATTTGTGTTATTATGCCTTCGAATGTATTATCAACAACGATTTGTATTTAGTACAACTAACTGATTAATTTGTTGGGGTAAAAAGTAAAAGTATTTCATACTGCTATACCCCAAATACTGTTCAATATAACAATGCTATGCAAAGAGTAGTACGGTGGCCCGTTTTGGGCACACACTCTCGAGCGCTCGACTTAGTATCTCGAGTGCTTAACCTAGTATCTAGAGCGCTCGTCTTTGGTATCTTGAGCGCTCGACTTAGCACATTCAAACCCAGTTAGTCTTGAAACTTTCAAAGTTCATTTGGACAATAAACATTCAAATTTCAGTTGGATTTTGGACATTCAAATTTCAGTTGGATTTTGGACATTCAACTCAGATAGACGCTGGACATTCAAACCCAGTTGGACATTCAAAGCCACTTGACCATTGGATACTCAAACCAAGATGAACGTTGGACATTCAAAGTACAGTTGGATGTTGGACATTCTAAGTTCAGTTGGACGATTGATATTTAAACCCATTAGGACCTTCAGACACAGTTTGAAGTTTAACAATCAAACCCAGTTCGACGTTGCATATTCAAACCCAGTTAAACGTTGGAAATTCAAATCCATTTGAGATGTCGGGCAACCAAGCCCAGTTGAACGTTAGACATTCAAATTTCAGTTGGACGTTGGACATTCAAACCATGCTTTTACTTTTTTATTGTTCCTTTTCTGTTCTCTTTTTTGCCTTTTGTTTTTCTTTTATTTTATATTTCCCGTGCGCTTTGACGTAATTTTATGTCCGTTTTCTGTTTGTTCTTCTTCAGATTTCATTGATTCTTGTTGTTTATCCATAGCCACTGATGACGTTGGACATAGACTTGCAGCAAAATGCAAAATATGTGTTAGAATCATGCCTTATTTAGGCTCTTCGTTATCCATTCATTTATGTATAGCTGGCTTCATAGCAAAATGTAATTGTCACCGATATCTCGAAATTTGTTTACATGCCCTATCTACTAATCATGATTATAACATGTACATTTATGGTGATCCGTAGAATATGGTTATCCACACAGTATGGTAAATACTATGGAGCAACAATTCGCCGGACTATTACTTACGGAATTCTTTTCGTGCCATCGTAATTTCGCCTTTTAAAAAGCGCGAGAACTCGAAAATGCGAGGCTGAATTGCGTGTTTCTAGGAGAAGAAAACTAGAACACTCGACGTTTTTGACGAAATCGCGAGGTTCATCTTCGTGTTTTCGCGTGTAATTTAGCATTTTCTATCATGGACATGTTTCAAAGTCAGCGCGAAAAGTCGCAAACACGGGATTTTAATTTCAAAATCTCGTCTTATCGCACCTTGAAAGTCGGGAAATCGTCAGATGTTAATATATAAAATGCCCGTCGTTACCGATGGACATCCCTAAACTGCGGCTCCTGTAGCTCCACGTAAAAGTTGAATATTTTGGGGTCAATTTTAGTATATATTTATATTATAAATACACGTAGAACAAATAATTGAGTGATTACGGAGCGACCGTTATTAATTAACTAAAATATACATTTTATATCATTTCGGTGGAGCACTCGCTAATTACGTGCGAGCATCTTGACCCACTTTAATGGCATTTTTATTTACAGTTATTACAAACCTATTTATTTCAATGATTATTGGAAGTAAGTTCAAAGCAACGAGTAACGAGAACGAGTAACTAGGTCCTAGTACTAGAACATTAAACAAGGTGTTCGGGCATACACAATATAAACAATGAACAAGAAATTATGAATTAACATTACTAGAACAATGACCAAGGAGTTCGGAAAGGTACAATAATTGAAGAACTAGTAACTATGCAAATTTGTGAGGGCATCTTGACCCACTTTAATGGCATTTTTATTTACAGTTATTACAAACCTATATATTTCAATGATTATTTGAAGTAAGTTCAAAGCAACGAGTAACGAGAAATGTAACTAGGTCCTAGTACTAGAACAATAAACAAGTTGTTCGGACATACACAATGTGAACAGTGAAGAAGGAATTAGGAAATAGTCACTATGTCCTAGTTACTAGAACAATAAACAAGGTGTTCTGAAATACACAATGTGAACAGTGAAGAAGGAATTAGGAAATAGTTACTATGTCCTAGTTACTAGAACAATAAACAAGGTGTTCGGACATTAGGAACTAGCTAATAAGTCCCAGATAATATAACAATAAACAAGGTATTCGGACATACACAATATGAACAACGCACAAGATATAAGGAACGAGTAACTAGGTCCTAGTTACTAGAACAATGACCAAGGAGTTCGGACATACAAACTATGAACAAGGTACAATGATTGAATAACTAGTAACTATGTCCTAGTAACGGTCCTAGTTACTAGGACAATGAACAAGGTGTTCGGACATACAAAATACGAATAATGATCAAGAAATAAGTAACGAGTAATAGGTCATATGTATTACAACATTAAAGAAGTTATTCAGGCATACGCATTATGAAAAGATAAAAAGGAATAAGGAATTATTTACTAGGTCCTAGTTACTAGAACAACGAACAAGGTGTTCGGACAATTAAATTATGAATAATGAAAAAGAAATAGGGAACGAGTAACTAGGTCCTAGTTACTAGAACAATAAACAAGGTGTTCGGACATACACAATATGGACAATAAAATAAATTAGAAATAGCTACTAGGTCCTAGATACTATAACAATAAACAAGGAAGTCGGACATACACAATATGAACAACGGACAAGATATTAGGATCGAGTAACTAGGTCCTAGTTACTAGAACAATGACCAAGGAGTTCGGACATACAAACTATGAACAAGGTACAATAATTGAATAACAAATAACTAGGTCCTAGTTACTAGGAAAATGACCACGGTGTTCGGACATACAAATTATCAATACTAAACAAGAAATTATGATCAAGTAACTAGGGCCTAGTTACTAGAACAATAAACAAGGTGTTTGGGAATAACAAAATAACACAGAATAATACATTAGGAACTAGTTACTCTGTCCTGATTACAAGAACCGGAAACTAGAACAATAAACAAGGTGCTCGGACATAAACAATATGGACAATACAAATAAATTAGGAACTAGCTACTAGGTCCTAGATACTATAACAATAAACAAGGTAGTCGGACATACAAACTATGAACAAGGTACACTAATTGAATAACTAGTAACTAGATCCTAGTTAATAGGACAATGAACACGGTGTTCGGACATACAAATTATCAACACTGAACAAGAAATTATGATCGAGTAACTAGGGACTAGTTACTAGAACAATACACAAGGTGGGTGTTTGGGCATAAAAAAATAACACTGAACAAGAAATTAGGAACTAGTTACTCTGTCCTGGTTACTAGAAAAATTAACATACACAATATGAAAAACGAATATTAATCAGGAACTTGCTACTAGGTCCTAGTTACTGGAACAACGAACAAAGTGTTCGGACATTCAAATTATGAATAATGAAAAAGAAATAGGGAACGAGTAACTAGGTCCTAGTTACTAGAACAATAAAAAAGGTGTTCGTACATACAAATTACGAGCAATGAACAAGAAATTACGAAAGGTAACTAGGTCCTTACTAAAACAATAGCAGCAGCAGCAGCAGCAGCAGCAGCAACAACAACTGCAGTAGGAGTAGTAATAGTAGAAGAAGTTGCAGTAGCATTAGCAACCACAGGAGCAGCAGCAGCAGCCACAACAGCTGGTACAGCAGCGACATCAGTAGTAGTATCTCAAAATATATGTTATATAAAAATGGGATACCTCGTCGTCAGTAGGTTTAAAACAATGTACTTCGGTTGTCAAATAACGCCTGTTGATGGCGGGATTGTAACTTTAAACAATACTTTTCGAGGAATCTGGTAAAAACATGCATTCAATACATATATTTACACACATATAAACCGCCACACAACAAAGAAGCATAACTACAATCCATATTCTTACTATGTACAATATGGATTATGGTTCTTTAACATTTTTTAAAAGTGAAACATCTACGATTTTCTGATAAAGTTTCCATGCTTAACAAGAGACACGATTTAGTTTCCTCCTACTCTTACCTATTCACGATAGTGGTGTGCTTACGTTGGAATTAAATCAGGTAAGTAGTTAAATTATATGTGTCTATATCTGCCTTTTAAAGATAAATACGCTGAAATATATTTCTGTTCACAAAACAACTAGCTAAAGCCTGGATCAAAAGGATGTTACCATTAAACCATTTTCACTAAAACTATCACTGGATACCTTAATCGAGGGGTGAGTGGAAAACTAGTGTAACTGTATATAAATAGAGAACAAGTTACAATAGTTTCACACTAAGCCATCGAGATTTGTCTCAGTAATCTACACCGAGGCGCCGGCGGCTTAGTTGTAGAGCGTACGTCCGCAGGCGGCAGGTTGTGGGTTCAATCCCCGGCCAGGTATTCTCAGACGGCAGGCGGCATGTTGTGGGTTCAATCCCCCGCCAGGTATTCTCAGTCGGCAGGTTGTGGGTTCAATCCCCGGCCAGGTATTCTCAGGCGGCAGGTTATGGGTTCAATCCCCGGACAGGTATACTCAGGCGGCAGGTTGTGGGTTCAATCCCCGACCAGGTATTCTCAGGCGGCAGGCTGTGGGTTCAATCCCCGGCCAGGTATTCTCAGGCGGCAGGTTGTGGGTTCAATCCCCGGCCAGGTATTCTCAGGCGGCAGGCGGCAGGTTGTGGGTTCAATCCCCGGCCAGGTATTTTCAGGCGGCAGGTGGCAGGTTGTGGGATCAATCACCGGCCAGGTATTCTCAGGCGGCAGGCGGCAGGTTGTGGATTCAATCCCCGGCCAGGTATTCTCAGGCGGCAGGCGGCAGGTTGTGGGATCAATCACCTGCCAGGTATTCTCAGGCGGCAGGCGGCAGGTTGTGGGTTCAATCCCCGGCCAGGCATTCTCAGGCGGCAGGCGGCAGGTCGTGGGATCAATCACCGGTCAGGTATTCTCAGACGGCAGGTTGTGGGTTCAATCCCCGGCCAGGTATTCGCAGGCGGCAGGTTGTGGGTTCAATCTCCGGCCAGGTATTCTCACGCGGCAGGTTTTGGGTTCAATCCCCGGTCAGGTATTCTCAGGCGGCAGGTTGCGGGTTCAATCTCCGGCCATGTATTCTCAGGCGGCAGGCGGCAGGTTGTTGGTTCAATCATCGGCCAGGTATTCTCCGGCGGCAGGAGGCAGGTTGTGGGTGCAATCCCCGGCCAGGTATTCTCAGGCGGAAGGTTGTGGGTTCAATCATCGGCCTGGTATATTATCTCAGTAGTCACGCAGACGGCAGGTTGTGGGTTTAATCCCTGGCCAGGTAAATTACCTCAGTAGTCACGCAGACGGCAGGTTGTGGGTTCAATCCCCGGCCAGGTAAATTCTCTCAGTAGTCATGCAGACGGCAGGTTCTGGGTTCAATCCCCAGCCTGGTATATTCTCTCAGTACTCACGCAGGCGGAAGCTCGTGGGTTCAATCGCCAGCCTCTCAATAGTCACGCAGGGGGCATGTTATGGATTCAATCCCCGGCCTGGTATTGTCAGGCTTCATGTCGTGGGATCAATCCCCGGCCAGGTATTCTCAGGCGGCAGGGTAAAGGTTCAATCCACGGCCTGGTATACGTGTTCTGTCAGTAGTCATGCAGGCCGCAGGTTGTGGTTTCGATCCAAGGCCAGATATCCGTAGTCTGTCAGTAGTCACGCAGGCGGCAGGTTGTGGGTTCAATCCCAGGCCAGGTATCCGTATTCTATCAGTAGTCACGCAGGCGGCAGGTTGTGGGTTCAATCCCGGGCCAGGTATACGTATTCTCTCAGTAGTCACGCAGGCGGCAGTTTGTGTGTTCAATCCCGGGCCAGGTATAAGTATTATCTCAGTAGTCACGCATGCCGTAGACTGGGGGTTCAATCCACGGCCTGGTATACGCATTCTGTCAGTAATCACGCAGACCGCAGGTTATGGGTTCAATCCCATGCCAGGTATCCGTATTCTGTCAGTAGTCACGCAGGCGTCAGGTTATGGGTTGAATCCCCGGCCTGGTATACGTATTCTGTCAGTAGTCATGCAGGCAGCAGGTTATGGGTTCAATCCCATGCCAGGTATACGTATTCTGTCAGTAGTCACGCAGGCGGCAGGTTATGGATTAAATCACCGGCCTGGTATACGTATTCTGTCAGTAGTCGCTCTGGCAGCAGGTTATGGGTTCAATCCCCGGCTAGGTATTCTCAGGCGGCAGGTTTTGGTTTCAATCCCCTGCCAGGTATACGTATTCTGTCAGTAGTCACGCAGGCGGCCTTTTGTGGGTTCTATCCCCTGCCAGGTATTCTCAGGCGGCATGTTGTGGGTTCAATCCCCGACCAGGTATACGTATTTTGTCATTAATCACGCAGGCGGCAGGTTGTGGTTTCAATCCCCGGTCAGGTATTCTCTCAGTTGTCACGCAGGCGGCAGGTTGTGGGTTCAATCCCCGGCCAGATATTCTCTCAGTCTGCCTGTCATAATACACGCTGTCATGTTCCCTACTTGCGAGATGAACCCGGTATTGTGATCATTAGGATTACGGGACTTAAGCATAACTGATGTATATATATATATATGTATTCTATTCTCATTAAACAACTGTCACAGTGGATAAGTAATTATATTAGTAATTATACTATTTGCTTTATTCTCGTGGCCACATTAACCACTTTTCTCATACGGATGATGTGTGTGCTGTTTGTGCTGTGTGTGCTGTTTATGCTGTAGTTATGTAGAATAATATTGCATATGCTGTGTTTTAAGTCAATTGTATACTAAAGCGAATGTTGTGTGTTCAATTATAGAGCACATTCTAAATTTCAATCGATAAGAAAAACAAACAATACACATCATTTGAATTTGGATTAACACAGAAGAATTTTCAAATACCAATTATAGGTTATCATAAACAATTGTAAATTTAAAGCTTTAGCATTTACATTGCCTTGTATGTATATATATGGGGTAGCGTTTTACTTTTTAACTGAATACGTGATATCACCAATTCGAACACGTGATATCATTAATTCGAATACGTGATATCACGTATTTAAAATGAATACGTGATATCAGGTATTTGAATACTTGATATCACGTATTCGTTTTTAACATGAGTAAAAACATACTGATCCCTAACATTAATTCTGGCAATCATTTAATTAAAATGTTAATGTTAGTTTTTGTTATTATGTGTGTATATTAAATTACAATTACTTGTATACTCCTGTTTGTTTTCTTTACCGTGGTACATATTTAAATTGCGATAAAAATACTGAAATCTTGATTTCAATTAATTTATGTGTGTTTGTTTTGACCGCAATATCACTAATTACACTAATTTACATTAACAGATAGCTTTTGTTCAACATGCGTTAAACACGCATGCGTTACTTGACACCAAGACTTCAGTATTTTTATAACTTATCATTTTCGTTTCTTTCCTAATACTAAAACGACAAGTCATGTACATTTTATTTCATGTTTGTTTATACTATCAACTAAATGTAAGCACTACAATATCAAGCATCTTTCATTGTTTCATTCAAACACAATATACATATTTGAAGTTGGGGGCGAAACGACCAGGGTGGAAACAACCAGGGGGGAAACGTCCAGAGAGAAAACGTCTTGGGGGCGAAACATCTAGCGGAGGAAAGGTTTTGGGGCGAAATATCCCGGGTCATCTCCAAATGTATTTTATATTGAATATGTTATTATCTTATATTAATCTTTAATTTTGACTTTCCTGAGGTATTCGTTAATCCAGGGAACGTTTTGACTCAACGTAAGACGTAAAAAATGCCATACGGTGTCAGACCAGTCAGGAAATACTTCCGGGTCGTAGGGTGCTGAAATAGTTCCTCGAAAGAATCCAAAGTTTGTAGTTTGCATGTGTTTTTCCCAAGATTAGTTTCTATTTCATTGTTAAATCTAACCTGAGGTTAAAGTAGTATGTCTGTTGTCATGAATAGTAAGTATTTTACTGTGTTTGTCAGGTTTATTTCTTTGGAGAGTATGAGCACAGAGGTTAGGTAGAGATGTGGTTTTGACAGATGTTTATTTCAAAATACGCATAGTGTGAATGAATGACGCGAAATGTTGAAAAACTGAATCGGTGTTTTATTCCAGATATGGGACCGTTTGCTAGCCAAATGTGTTTAATACACAGAATAAAAGTGTATTTAAGCGAACGAATGTTGTGGAACTTGTGACTGATCTCCAAATATAGCCTATATTGCATTGTGTTCAATGGGCTGATTTTGACCGGTCTGACACCTAGATGGACAAAATGCATTTTTCTTATTAATGGCCAAATCCAGTTGATTTTTTCTGTGGAAGCTTGCAGCTGAGTGAGAAAAAAAAAGTTAATGTTAAATTTTTGAATTTTACAACAGAACTTGTTTTTTTGCAATTGAAATAGATTGTGTGTGTTTTAGGGTGGAATTTGGGGGTCCTAGTGATTTGGAGTGGCCCTAAAGCACTTTAAGTAGGCTCTCAAGTGCCTTTAAGTGAATAAGTGGCAAAAGGTAATAGATCTGTCACAATTCCTACAACAAATGGCAATTTTATTATTTTAAGGTACCGTATGAGGCTAAAATCTGAAAATGTATCGGTACTGACATTTTGACATGACGCGACTCTAGGAGGAGTCTTACTTTGTATCGAAAGCCTGAGAATCTTTAAATTTTGTACGCGATGATGGGTTTTACAATATGAAACTGAAATATACAGAAATTTGTGGAATTTAGCATTTATTTTAGTTTTTTGTTAAACATGGTGTAAATCCCACCCATTTTTCTTCATTAATTCAGATGAAATCACTATGCAATGGCATACAATTGTAATTTAACACATTAATTTGGTATTTTGTTAGAGATAATGGTATAATCCACTGAAATATATACTATTCTGGTGTGTGATTCAGTTTGTCTTGCTGTTGCCCAAGACTTGAATGTATTAGTGGCCTTTAAAACTGCTACAGGCATATGGGGTAGGCTTAGCTTTTGAGTCATTACTTCAATTTTGTCTCTTTTTTCTGGCATTTTACAGCCCAACTGTATATTTTATTGGACATTGTGCATGTAAATGTGCTCCAAAGCAGCCTTATGGTCTATTGTGTGCCTCAAAAGTGTTGGAATTTAACAGAATGTCTGTTTCTCCATGAAAAATGAAGAAATTTCATGCATGAGTGATTTTGATATCTATACCTCACATTATGTGTATATTTTAGTTTGGTATATAGAAGGCAATGTTTGAAAACTTTACTTGATGGAAATATATCAAACGGTTAATTTATTTTGGCATTTTTTCTAGTTTTGTATAACGCGTCTTAAAATCCTTGATTTCTATTAGCCGAATGGGTCTTTGCATGCAGGAATTGAACCGAAAAGATAATAGGTCCTTGCCAAAGCATCTGATTTTCCATTCGGTAAACCTTATTGGTCAGTTAGATGTATTCGATAACTATTTTTGACAAATGTCGCGACTCTTTTAGGTGTCAGACCAGTCAGGAAATACTTCCGGGTCGTAGGGTGCTGAAATAGTTCCTCGAAAGAATCCAAAGTTTGTAGTTTGCATGTGTTTTTCCCAAGATTAGTTTCTATTTCATTGTTAAATCTAACCTGAGGTTAAAGTAGTATGTCTGTTGTCATGAATAGTAAGTATTTTACTGTGTTTGTCAGGTTTATTTCTTTGGAGAGTATGAGCACAGAGGTTAGGTAGAGATGTGGTTTTGACAGATGTTTATTTCAAAATACGCATAGTGTGAATGAATGACGCGAAATGTTGAAAAACTGAATCGGTGTTTTATTCCAGATATGGGACCGTTTGCTAGCCAAATGTGTTTAATACACAGAATAAAAGTGTATTTAAGCGAACGAATGTTGTGGAACTTGTGACTGATCTCCAAATATAGCCTATATTGCATTGTGTTCAATGGGCTGATTTTGACCGGTCTGACACCTAGATGGACAAAATGCATTTTTCTTATTAATGGCCAAATCCAGTTGATTTTTTCTGTGGAAGCTTGCAGCTGAGTGAGAAAAAAAAAGTTAATGTTAAATTTTTGAATTTTACAACAGAACTTGTTTTTTTGCAATTGAAATAGATTGTGTGTGTTTTAGGGTGGAATTTGGGGGTCCTAGTGATTTGGAGTGGCCCTAAAGCACTTTAAGTAGGCTCTCAAGTGCCTTTAAGTGAATTAGTGGCAAAAGGTAATAGATCTGTCACAATTCCTACAACAAATGGCAATTTTATTATTTTAAGGTACCGTATGAGGCTAAAATCTGAAAATGTATCGGTACTGACATTTTGACATGACGCGACTCTAGGAGGAGTCTTACTTTGTATCGAAAGCCTGAGAATCTTTAAATTTTGTACGCGATGATGGGTTTTACAATATGAAACTGAAATATACAGAAATTTGTGGAATTTAGCATTTATTTTAGTTTTTTGTTAAACATGGTGTAAATCCCACCCATTTTTCTTCATTAATTCAGATGAAATCACTATGCAATGGCATACAATTGTAATTTAACACATTAATTTGGTATTTTGTTAGAGATAATGGTATAATCCACTGAAATATATACTATTCTGGTGTGTGATTCAGTTTGTCTTGCTGTTGCCCAAGACTTGAATGTATTAGTGGCCTTTAAAACTGCTACAGGCATATGGGGTAGGCTTAGCTTTTGAGTCATTACTTCAATTTTGTCTCTTTTTTCTGGCATTTTACAGCCCAACTGTATATTTTATTGGACATTGTGCATGTAAATGTGCTCCAAAGCAGCCTTATGGTCTATTGTGTGCCTCAAAAGTGTTGGAATTTAACAGAATGTCTGTTTCTCCATGAAAAATGAAGAAATTTCATGCATGAGTGATTTTGATATCTATACCTCACATTATGTGTATATTTTAGTTTGGTATATAGAAGGCAATGTTTGAAAACTTTACTTGATGGAAATATATCAAACGGTTAATTTATTTTGGCATTTTTTCTAGTTTTGTATAACGCGTCTTAAAATCCTTGATTTCTATTAGCCGAATGGGTCTTTGCATGCAGGAATTGAACCGAAAAGATAATAGGTCCTTGCCAAAGCATCTGATTTTCCATTCGGTAAACCTTATTGGTCAGTTAGATGTATTCGATAACTATTTTTGACAAATGTCGCGACTCTTTTAGGTGTCAGACCAGTCAGGAAATACTTCCGGGTCGTAGGGTGCTGAAATAGTTCCTCGAAAGAATCCAAAGTTTGTAGTTTGCATGTGTTTTTCCCAAGATTAGTTTCTATTTCATTGTTAAATCTAACCTGAGGTTAAAGTAGTATGTCTGTTGTCATGAATAGTAAGTATTTTACTGTGTTTGTCAGGTTTATTTCTTTGGAGAGTATGAGCACAGAGGTTAGGTAGAGATGTGGTTTTGACAGATGTTTATTTCAAAATACGCATAGTGTGAATGAATGATGCGAAATGTTGAAAAACTGAATCGGTGTTTTATTCCAGATATGGGACCGTTTGCTAGCCAAATGTGTTTAATACACAGAATAAAAGTGTATTTAAGCGAACGAATGTTGTGGAACTTGTGACTGATCTCCAAATATAGCCTATATTGCATTGTGTTCAATGGGCTGATTTTGACCGGTCTGACACCTAGATGGACAAAATGCATTTTTCTTATTAATGGCCAAATCCAGTTGATTTTTTCTGTGGAAGCTTGCAGCTGAGTGAGAAAAAAAAAGTTAATGTTAAATTTTTGAATTTTACAACAGAACTTGTTTTTTTGCAATTGAAATAGATTGTGTGTGTTTTAGGGTGGAATTTGGGGGTCCTAGTGATTTGGAGTGGCCCTAAAGCACTTTAAGTAGGCTCTCAAGTGCCTTTAAGTGAATTAGTGGCAAAAGGTAATAGATCTGTCACAATTCCTACAACAAATGGCAATTTTATTATTTTAAGGTACCGTATGAGGCTAAAATCTGAAAATGTATCGGTACTGACATTTTGACATGATGCGACTCTAGGAGGAGTCTTACTTTGTATCGAAAGCCTGAGAATCTTTAAATTTTGTACGCGATGATGGGTTTTACAATATGAAACTGAAATATACAGAAATTTGTGGAATTTAGCATTTATTTTAGTTTTTTGTTAAACATGGTGTAAATCCCACCCATTTTTCTTCATTAATTCAGATGAAATCACTATGCAATGGCATACAATTGTAATTTAACACATTAATTTGGTATTTTGTTAGAGATAATGGTATAATCCACTGAAATATATACTATTCTGGTGTGTGATTCAGTTTGTCTTGCTGTTGCCCAAGACTTGAATGTATTAGTGGCCTTTAAAACTGCTACAGGCATATGGGGTAGGCTTAGCTTTTGAGTCATTACTTCAATTTTGTCTCTTTTTTCTGGCATTTTACAGCCCAACTGTATATTTTATTGGACATTGTGCATGTAAATGTGCTCCAAAGCAGCCTTATGGTCTATTGTGTGCCTCAAAAGTGTTGGAATTTAACAGAATGTCTGTTTCTCCATGAAAAATGAAGAAATTTCATGCATGAGTGATTTTGATATCTATACCTCACATTATGTGTATATTTTAGTTTGGTATATAGAAGGCAATGTTTGAAAACTTTACTTGATGGAAATATATCAAACGGTTAATTTATTTTGGCATTTTTTCTAGTTTTGTATAACGCGTCTTAAAATCCTTGATTTCTATTAGCCGAATGGGTCTTTGCATGCAGGAATTGAACCGAAAAGATAATAGGTCCTTGCCAAAGCATCTGATTTTCCATTCGGTAAACCTTATTGGTCAGTTAGATGTATTCGATAACTATTTTTGACAAATGTCGCGACTCTTTTATGGACAAAATGCATTTTTCTTATTAATGGCCAAATCCAGTTGATTTTTTCTGTGGAAGCTTGCAGCTGAGTGAGAAAAAAAAAGTTAATGTTAAATTTTTGAATTTTACAACAGAACTTGTTTTTTTGCAATTGAAATAGATTGTGTGTGTTTTAGGGTGGAATTTGGGGGTCCTAGTGATTTGGAGTGGCCCTAAAGCACTTTAAGTAGGCTCTCAAGTGCCTTTAAGTGAATTAGTGGCAAAAGGTAATAGATCTGTCACAATTCCTACAACAAATGGCAATTTTATTATTTTAAGGTACCGTATGAGGCTAAAATCTGAAAATGTATCGGTACTGACATTTTGACATGACGCGACTCTAGGAGGAGTCTTACTTTGTATCGAAAGCCTGAGAATCTTTAAATTTTGTACGCGATGATGGGTTTTACAATATGAAACTGAAATATACAGAAATTTGTGGAATTTAGCATTTATTTTAGTTTTTTGTTAAACATGGTGTAAATCCCACCCATTTTTCTTCATTAATTCAGATGAAATCACTATGCAATGGCATACAATTGTAATTTAACACATTAATTTGGTATTTTGTTAGAGATAATGGTATAATCCACTGAAATATATACTATTCTGGTGTGTGATTCAGTTTGTCTTGCTGTTGCCCAAGACTTGAATGTATTAGTGGCCTTTAAAACTGCTACAGGCATATGGGGTAGGCTTAGCTTTTGAGTCATTACTTCAATTTTGTCTCTTTTTTCTGGCATTTTACAGCCCAACTGTATATTTTATTGGACATTGTGCATGTAAATGTGCTCCAAAGCAGCCTTATGGTCTATTGTGTGCCTCAAAAGTGTTGGAATTTAACAGAATGTCTGTTTCTCCATGAAAAATGAAGAAATTTCATGCATGAGTGATTTTGATATCTATACCTCACATTATGTGTATATTTTAGTTTGGTATATAGAAGGCAATGTTTGAAAACTTTACTTGATGGAAATATATCAAACGGTTAATTTATTTTGGCATTTTTTCTAGTTTTGTATAACGCGTCTTAAAATCCTTGATTTCTATTAGCCGAATGGGTCTTTGCATGCAGGAATTGAACCGAAAAGATAATAGGTCCTTGCCAAAGCATCTGATTTTCCATTCGGTAAACCTTATTGGTCAGTTAGATGTATTCGATAACTATTTTTGACAAATGTCGCAACTCTTAGATGGACAAAATGCATTTTTCTTATTAATGGCCAAATCCAGTTGATTTTTTCTGTGGAAGCTTGCAGCTGAGTGAGAAAAAAAAAGTTAATGTTAAATTTTTGAATTTTACAACAGAACTTGTTTTTTTGCAATTGAAATAGATTGTGTGTGTTTTAGGGTGGAATTTGGGGGTCCTAGTGATTTGGAGTGGCCCTAAAGCACTTTAAGTAGGCTCTCAAGTGCCTTTAAGTGAATTAGTGGCAAAAGGTAATAGATCTGTCACAATTCCTACAACAAATGGCAATTTTATTATTTTAAGGTACCGTATGAGGCTAAAATCTGAAAATGTATCGGTACTGACATTTTGACATGACGCGACTCTAGGAGGAGTCTTACTTTGTATCGAAAGCCTGAGAATCTTTAAATTTTGTACGCGATGATGGGTTTTACAATATGAAACTGAAATATACAGAAATTTGTGGAATTTAGCATTTATTTTAGTTTTTTGTTAAACATGGTGTAAATCCCACCCATTTTTCTTCATTAATTCAGATGAAATCACTATGCAATGGCATACAATTGTAATTTAACACATTAATTTGGTATTTTGTTAGAGATAATGGTATAATCCACTGAAATATATACTATTCTGGTGTGTGATTCAGTTTGTCTTGCTGTTGCCCAAGACTTGAATGTATTAGTGGCCTTTAAAACTGCTACAGGCATATGGGGTAGGCTTAGCTTTTGAGTCATTACTTCAATTTTGTCTCTTTTTTCTGGCATTTTACAGCCCAACTGTATATTTTATTGGACATTGTGCATGTAAATGTGCTCCAAAGCAGCCTTATGGTCTATTGTGTGCCTCAAAAGTGTTGGAATTTAACAGAATGTCTGTTTCTCCATGAAAAATGAAGAAATTTCATGCATGAGTGATTTTGATATCTATACCTCACATTATGTGTATATTTTAGTTTGGTATATAGAAGGCAATGTTTGAAAACTTTACTTGATGGAAATATATCAAACGGTTAATTTATTTTGGCATTTTTTCTAGTTTTGTATAACGCGTCTTAAAATCCTTGATTTCTATTAGCCGAATGGGTCTTTGCATGCAGGAATTGAACCGAAAAGATAATAGGTCCTTGCCAAAGCATCTGATTTTCCATTCGGTAAACCTTATTGGTCAGTTAGATGTATTCGATAACTATTTTTGACAAATGTCGCGACTCTTTTAGGTGTCAGACCAGTCAGGAAATACTTCCGGGTCGTAGGGTGCTGAAATAGTTCCTCGAAAGAATCCAAAGTTTGTAGTTTGCATGTGTTTTTCCCAAGATTAGTTTCTATTTCATTGTTAAATCTAACCTGAGGTTAAAGTAGTATGTCTGTTGTCATGAATAGTAAGTATTTTACTGTGTTTGTCAGGTTTATTTCTTTGGAGAGTATGAGCACAGAGGTTAGGTAGAGATGTGGTTTTGACAGATGTTTATTTCAAAATACGCATAGTGTGAATGAATGACGCGAAATGTTGAAAAACTGAATCGGTGTTTTATTCCAGATATGGGACCGTTTGCTAGCCAAATGTGTTTAATACACAGAATAAAAGTGTATTTAAGCGAACGAATGTTGTGGAACTTGTGACTGATCTCCAAATATAGCCTATATTGCATTGTGTTCAATGGGCTGATTTTGACCGGTCTGACACCTAGATGGACAAAATGCATTTTTCTTATTAATGGCCAAATCCAGTTGATTTTTTCTGTGGAAGCTTGCAGCTGAGTGAGAAAAAAAAAGTTAATGTTAAATTTTTGAATTTTACAACAGAACTTGTTTTTTTGCAATTGAAATAGATTGTGTGTGTTTTAGGGTGGAATTTGGGGGTCCTAGTGATTTGGAGTGGCCCTAAAGCACTTTAAGTAGGCTCTCAAGTGCCTTTAAGTGAATTAGTGGCAAAAGGTAATAGATCTGTCACAATTCCTACAACAAATGGCAATTTTATTATTTTAAGGTACCGTATGAGGCTAAAATCTGAAAATGTATCGGTACTGACATTTTGACATGACGCGACTCTAGGAGGAGTCTTACTTTGTATCGAAAGCCTGAGAATCTTTAAATTTTGTACGCGATGATGGGTTTTACAATATGAAACTGAAATATACAGAAATTTGTGGAATTTAGCATTTATTTTAGTTTTTTGTTAAACATGGTGTAAATCCCACCCATTTTTCTTCATTAATTCAGATGAAATCACTATGCAATGGCATACAATTGTAATTTAACACATTAATTTGGTATTTTGTTAGAGATAATGGTATAATCCACTGAAATATATACTATTCTGGTGTGTGATTCAGTTTGTCTTGCTGTTGCCCAAGACTTGAATGTATTAGTGGCCTTTAAAACTGCTACAGGCATATGGGGTAGGCTTAGCTTTTGAGTCATTACTTCAATTTTGTCTCTTTTTTCTGGCATTTTACAGCCCAACTGTATATTTTATTGGACATTGTGCATGTAAATGTGCTCCAAAGCAGCCTTATGGTCTATTGTGTGCCTCAAAAGTGTTGGAATTTAACAGAATGTCTGTTTCTCCATGAAAAATGAAGAAATTTCATGCATGAGTGATTTTGATATCTATACCTCACATTATGTGTATATTTTAGTTTGGTATATAGAAGGCAATGTTTGAAAACTTTACTTGATGGAAATATATCAAACGGTTAATTTATTTTGGCATTTTTTCTAGTTTTGTATAACGCGTCTTAAAATCCTTGATTTCTATTAGCCGAATGGGTCTTTGCATGCAGGAATTGAACCGAAAAGATAATAGGTCCTTGCCAAAGCATCTGATTTTCCATTCGGTAAACCTTATTGGTCAGTTAGATGTATTCGATAACTATTTTTGACAAATGTCGCGACTCTTTTAGGTGTCAGACCAGTCAGGAAATACTTCCGGGTCGTAGGGTGCTGAAATAGTTCCTCGAAAGAATCCAAAGTTTGTAGTTTGCATGTGTTTTTCCCAAGATTAGTTTCTATTTCATTGTTAAATCTAACCTGAGGTTAAAGTAGTATGTCTGTTGTCATGAATAGTAAGTATTTTACTGTGTTTGTCAGGTTTATTTCTTTGGAGAGTATGAGCACAGAGGTTAGGTAGAGATGTGGTTTTGACAGATGTTTATTTCAAAATACGCATAGTGTGAATGAATGACGCGAAATGTTGAAAAACTGAATCGGTGTTTTATTCCAGATATGGGACCGTTTGCTAGCCAAATGTGTTTAATACACAGAATAAAAGTGTATTTAAGCGAACGAATGTTGTGGAACTTGTGACTGATCTCCAAATATAGCCTATATTGCATTGTGTTCAATGGGCTGATTTTGACCGGTCTGACACCTAGATGGACAAAATGCATTTTTCTTATTAATGGCCAAATCCAGTTGATTTTTTCTGTGGAAGCTTGCAGCTGAGTGAGAAAAAAAAAGTTAATGTTAAATTTTTGAATTTTACAACAGAACTTGTTTTTTTGCAATTGAAATAGATTGTGTGTGTTTTAGGGTGGAATTTGGGGGTCCTAGTGATTTGGAGTGGCCCTAAAGCACTTTAAGTAGGCTCTCAAGTGCCTTTAAGTGAATTAGTGGCAAAAGGTAATAGATCTGTCACAATTCCTACAACAAATGGCAATTTTATTATTTTAAGGTACCGTATGAGGCTAAAATCTGAAAATGTATCGGTACTGACATTTTGACATGACGCGACTCTAGGAGGAGTCTTACTTTGTATCGAAAGCCTGAGAATCTTTAAATTTTGTACGCGATGATGGGTTTTACAATATGAAACTGAAATATACAGAAATTTGTGGAATTTAGCATTTATTTTAGTTTTTTGTTAAACATGGTGTAAATCCCACCCATTTTTCTTCATTAATTCAGATGAAATCACTATGCAATGGCATACAATTGTAATTTAACACATTAATTTGGTATTTTGTTAGAGATAATGGTATAATCCACTGAAATATATACTATTCTGGTGTGTGATTCAGTTTGTCTTGCTGTTGCCCAAGACTTGAATGTATTAGTGGCCTTTAAAACTGCTACAGGCATATGGGGTAGGCTTAGCTTTTGAGTCATTACTTCAATTTTGTCTCTTTTTTCTGGCATTTTACAGCCCAACTGTATATTTTATTGGACATTGTGCATGTAAATGTGCTCCAAAGCAGCCTTATGGTCTATTGTGTGCCTCAAAAGTGTTGGAATTTAACAGAATGTCTGTTTCTCCATGAAAAATGAAGAAATTTCATGCATGAGTGATTTTGATATCTATACCTCACATTATGTGTATATTTTAGTTTGGTATATAGAAGGCAATGTTTGAAAACTTTACTTGATGGAAATATATCAAACGGTTAATTTATTTTGGCATTTTTTCTAGTTTTGTATAACGCGTCTTAAAATCCTTGATTTCTATTAGCCGAATGGGTCTTTGCATGCAGGAATTGAACCGAAAAGATAATAGGTCCTTGCCAAAGCATCTGATTTTCCATTCGGTAAACCTTATTGGTCAGTTAGATGTATTCGATAACTATTTTTGACAAATGTCGCGACTCTTTTAGGTGTCAGACCAGTCAGGAAATACTTCCGGGTCGTAGGGTGCTGAAATAGTTCCTCGAAAGAATCCAAAGTTTGTAGTTTGCATGTGTTTTTCCCAAGATTAGTTTCTATTTCATTGTTAAATCTAACCTGAGGTTAAAGTAGTATGTCTGTTGTCATGAATAGTAAGTATTTTACTGTGTTTGTCAGGTTTATTTCTTTGGAGAGTATGAGCACAGAGGTTAGGTAGAGATGTGGTTTTGACAGATGTTTATTTCAAAATACGCATAGTGTGAATGAATGACGCGAAATGTTGAAAAACTGAATCGGTGTTTTATTCCAGATATGGGACCGTTTGCTAGCCAAATGTGTTTAATACACAGAATAAAAGTGTATTTAAGCGAACGAATGTTGTGGAACTTGTGACTGATCTCCAAATATAGCCTATATTGCATTGTGTTCAATGGGCTGATTTTGACCGGTCTGACACCTAGATGGACAAAATGCATTTTTCTTATTAATGGCCAAATCCAGTTGATTTTTTCTGTGGAAGCTTGCAGCTGAGTGAGAAAAAAAAAGTTAATGTTAAATTTTTGAATTTTACAACAGAACTTGTTTTTTTGCAATTGAAATAGATTGTGTGTGTTTTAGGGTGGAATTT